>JALJCO010007180.1:0-23941 GCA_023101725.1 Atherinomorus stipes | reverse complement strand
GGGAACGAGGGAAACCATCTAAAACCTGCAGAGCAGTTGACTGCCAGCGTCTGGGGAGCAGTTGGGTTAAGGACCTTAACCCCCAGTAGTATAAAACCTGATTAAATGTAACAATAACACAGAAGCGCAGGGGTGGCAAAGTCCAGTCATCAAGAGCCACTATCCTGCAACTTTTAGATCCTTTCCCACATCCCTTCTCAAACACTTTATTTATTTTACTGATATTTATACAGGTAAATCCCATTGAGACATGCAGTCTCTTTTTCAAAGGTAGGCCTGTTTACCTAACGTTTATGTCTTTAGATGGTGGGAGGAGGCCAGAGCACCTGGAGGGAACCCACACATACACAGGAAGAACATGCAAACTCCACACAGAAAGGCCACTTTTCAAAGCCGAGGCTTGAACCAGCGACCTTATTGCTGTGAAGCTGTAGTGCTCGTAACCACCGCACCACCATGCACATTAGCCTCACAAACTCACTTGAATTACCCTCAAAGTACATGTCATTCAGCTCTGCAGAGGCCTGGTAACAAGCCATTCATTTGATTCAGGTGTGTTGGAGAAGGGATGCATCTAAAAATTCCACTCCTGCATGAAGGCTTTTATAGTTAGGAGGGAGGGAATTTTAACATACTTATCTATAAAATAACATATGACTCAGTGAAACAGAAACAAGAAAACAGAATAAAACGTTACAGAAATAAAATGACTAAAACAATCAAAGACCTTATAATGTTATTTCCTCCAGCAGTTTAATATAAATTTCTCAGAAGTCTTTTTTTTTTTTCCTCTTTTGTTCTCATGTTGATGTATCATGTTACTTAATCCACATTTGTTTTTCTTCTTTTAAATTTTAAGTGGTACTCTTATTATTATACACTGCCCGGCCAAAAAAAAAGTTGCCAACTGGATTTAACTAAGCAAATAGGTACGAGCCTTCTATGGGATAATTACTGCATGGGCGATTATCTTTCAGCTGGCAACAAGTTATTTAACCCCAACTGGTGCAATGAGTTGCTTCTCATTTCCTAAACAACCTAAAAGACACATCCATGGTCTTGGAAAAGATGTTAGTCTGTCTGAGAAGGGTCAAATCATTGGCATCAAGAGGTGAAAACATCTAAGGAGATGCAGAAACTACTAAAACTGGGTTCAGAACAGTCCAACGCATTATGAAAAACTGGAAGGATAGTGGACCATCGTCTTCCAGGAAGAAATGTGGCCGGAAAGGCAGATGAAGTGATGCAGCATCATGCCTAGTGCTACTGTATGAGCCTGTGGGGGCAGTGTGATGATCTGGGGTTGCTGCAGTTGCTCAGGTCCAGGTTCAGCAACAGTATGAGGTCAGATAATGAGGTCAGCTGATACCTGAATATACTGAATGACCAGGTTATTCCATCAATGGATGTTTCTTTCCTGATGGCACGGCCATATTCCAAGATGACCGTGCCAGAATTTATCGGGCTCAGATTGTGAAAGATGGCTCAGGGATCATCAGACATCATTTTCACACATGGATTGGCCACCACAGAGTCCAGACCTGAACCCCATTGAGGATCTTTGGGATGTGCTGTGGTCAGACTCTACAATCATCATCAAGATCTTGGTGAAAAATTGATGCAACAGGATGCAAATAAATCTGGTGACATTGCAGAAGCTTCTGGAAACACAGCGAATGCTGCCGCAATCAAAGCTAAAGGCGGTCCAACGAAATGTTAAATGTTTGACCTTTTTTTTGTTGGCGACTTTTTTTTTTGGCCGGGCAGTGTATATTAGCATTACAAAATCCTTTAAAGGTGCCATGACATCAAATTTAACTTTTCTGGGGTTTTCGGTGTATAATATGATCTATTGTGCACTGATGAGGCCATGTGAATGTCCAGAGTGAGAATCAAAGTTCCTGTTTATGGTCTGTCAGCTTTGTCTCTCTGCTCAGAAACAGTTGAATCAGACAGCAGGCTATCATTCTACGTAGTTCTATCATTCTACGTAATTTAATTGCTCCAATAAGCAGCACGACTATCAGGTAAACAGCGCCCCCCCCCCCCTCTCTCTAACGGTTTATGCACCGTCCGCTCCCCCCTCCCCCTCCTGTTTGATTCAGCTGCATGTATGGAGCTAGTAGTAACTTGTGCAGTCAGGTCTGGGTTTTCAAACAAATGGATTTAAAAGAAAACTTCTGCAGCAACACTGAGGGAGGGGGCCACAGCCTTGTCATTACCTGTAAGTTTATTTATTTTCTAAATGCTGTCTTGTCTGATAAACGTAGCTCACTATCTGAACTGCCCATGTTGCTAGTAGTTAGCCTTTAGCAAACTCCGACCGCAGCTTGACCTAGATTCTCAAATAAGGTCATAGCGAAATAAGGTGTAGCCAATCAAAATGAAGTCAACGTGGTCTCAGGTAAAGCTGCATATCATCACCGGACCCAACTGTATGGGCTATTTGCACAACCCCCACTACTTCCAGAATTTAGTAGTGCTCCTCTGTTCCTGTCTTTGATGATTGGACAAACTGATTAATCCAGGTGTGTCTGGCCATTGTCGTTGTGGTAACTGGAAATCAGGCACACCTGGATTAATCAGTTTGTCCAATCATGAAATAGGAAACAGGGAGAACTAAGTTTCAGAAGTAGTGGAACTGTGCATGTAGCCCATTACTGAGGAAGTGAGGTCTGGCGTTTCAAAACAATACTCCGCTGTAAAAAATGCTGTTTTTTCTTTGGAGTATTTACATATAAAGTAATGCCAACAACGTAAACTAGTTTTTAACTGTTATGTCATTACTCCTTTAAAACAGTTTCTTAAACACAAAACATCTTGATTTTGTTTTAAGAGGGTTCTGTAGAGTCTTCAAAGTCTTACTCTCCATTAGTCTCCATAACTATTTTTGTGGATGTGGTAAAAATTAAAATATCACATGCCTGTGGTAGCTGTTGGGAGACATATCATTTAAAGTGTGCTTTTCAATATAAAGAAGTGGAGTATCCAGAGCCACTAACTTTGTCAATTACCCAATGTCAGTCTGATCAAGGAGAATTTCACTTCCGAAGTTAAAGACCTCCTTCCACCAAGAAAACTATCTGTCCATTGGAAGGCAGGTAACCCTCCACTACACCTAGAGGTAAAGACAGCACGACCTAGCTTCGGAGTTGAGAAGCTAATTAGCTAACTGTTTGTTAGCATGGCGGAACAAACTTGTTTGTCGGCTCTATTTCCTGTCTGTAACAAAATAAGAGCAGAGGGCGGAGCTTCCTTCATACACTGATGGGAGGCAGCCAATCAGACGGAAATTAATGAGAAGGACCCGGAAAAGCCTGCCGTTGGACCACAAGCCTCTGTTATGTACCAAATACAGCTGGATACAAAGCAACCAGAAGGTTTTTTTTAAACAGAAACGATGCAGAATGCATTTCAACAATATGGAGAACACAGAAATATTAATGAAATGACCATGGAAGTACAACTTTAAAGAAAATATGACAAGCCAGATCAACAAACAGACAGCTGCAGCAAAGGCTCAAAGACAGAGCTCTTTAAAGTCATTGTTAATGCCACTGAAACACATACTTTAACAACAAAACTGTGCCACTCTTCAAATATTTCCACACCAAGGTGATGATTATATTTTTAATGTATTTACTAAATATTCATGTTTTTCAGCATTTTTATCTTTCATTCTCACAATAATCATAGGTAAAGTCTTAGCTAACGATGCATAGTGTTAATTCGCTCAGCAGCATAGAAACAGGAAAACTCTTAGATTCCTCCTAACAAGGCCAATGAGTCATTATTTGATATTATCAAACCTGCCCTCTCCTATCTGGTGGAAATCTGCATAATGTGGTCTTTATCAATAACACTGTGGTGGAAAGACAATGCTCTAGATCCATGAAAAACTGCTCACTAAGAGCAAAATGTGATGCCATTATCAAGATTTTGTCCTCTGTGATTATTTTCTAAGATGTTGGCCAGAATTATCCATCTTGTGTGAAGTGCAGATAAGTTTTGTTTTGGCAGCTATATCAACTTTAGTAACATTTTGTTTTGGGCTGCAGTCTACCTGCACAAGGGAGTCATTAATCACGGTTTAGTTTCTATCCAAAGTGGAGAATCACAATCAATACGTTTTATCTTGTGGCATAGGCAAACACTGTCCAGGTAAATTATGCAAGCAGTCTACGGCTTGGTGTGGAAACAATAACCCTTTCTGGTGTGGCATTATTGACTGCATGCAAACAAAAGCAAGGGGAAAAACAAAAGTTAAACACGACAAAGAAGAAACAGCTAACCACAGGAAGAGACAGTACATTAGCCAAAAACTCAGAGGAGCTGTGCTGGCGGGGCAGTCACCTTGACAGTTACTGTACTGTATGTCCTTCAGGAACAATTTTGCAGAGCAGTAAGTTGGTGAGGTGAGGTGAGGTGGCCCCGGCTTCACAGATGCTCTCCTTTGTCTGCCCTTCTAATTTCTTGCTGGCTGTGAGACAGTAGCTGATTAGCAGCAGCTGTGCTGAACAGCACACAGGTGTGTGTCGTTAGAGACAATTATCAAACCCCCACAAAGGACTTGTGCCATGGTGTTTTTGGATGTCGTGATTTTTTGCTGACATTCATCATAGAGCTGAATACATGTTATATGCTGTGTGAAATAATTCGAATCAACTATGTGCTTCAGCATACTGACAAATAATCCCACAGTCCTTGTCAAAAGAGGGGAGAGATGTGAGAGTTAAGGGTCCCGTCACTGCCTCCAGTGACTTCTTGGTTATGGGGATGTCCCTTTGGTCGTACGGTCAGCAGGAGATGGGTTCAAATCCCACCCGAGCTCCCATTTGTCCTGTCACACATGGGAAGATTTATTTTCGTAGGATTATTGTTTTTTTATGCCAGATTGTGGAGGGGAAAAAGTTAAATTGTGGTTTGGACTTTAAACCAGTGCTGGGGAACCCTGGTCCTTGAGGGCCACATTCCTGAAAGTTTTCTGTTGGTCCCCCCACTCCAGCATTCTTGATTCAAATCAAATATTAGTCTATCAAGTTCTGCACAGACTCATTCATTTGAATCAGGTGTGTGTGTGTGAGCAGGGACACTTAAAACAAAAAACCTGTAGGGACACATGAAAACCTGCAAGTTACCCCACCACTGGTTTAAACTAAATTAGAATTTTGTAAGTAAAATTTAATATATTTCATAATTTTAAAAAAAAAGTCATGGAGGGGTTCTCATTCAATAGGGGATTATCACGCTTACCGGAACTTCCCGGTATTTGGACACTTCCTCTTCCGGGCCATGTTACCAACAGCCGTTCCTGCTCTGTTATACTGTTTAAATGGTATAAACTCCACACATACTTAAGTTTTCATTCCAGACTGAAGTGATACTGGATCAAAAGCTGGATCAAAGTGATCGATTCGCCGCGGTGAAGGGCCGAACTTTATAATAAAACACGCGTTTGTTTGTCGCCGGTGGGGCACAACACCGGCACTTCACAGCATGCTAGCATTAGCCAGCTAGCGTTTACTGACGTGCTTAACTTTGTGCGTCTTAAAACACACGTACATCTGAAAATCGGGTCTGTACCCCCCCGTTTCCAGTGGAACAACTGGGGACTGCCAAGAAAGGAGACGCTTTCAGATGCTTGTGTGTTTTCAGCCGCACAAAGTAAGGCACGTCGTGCGGTGTTGTGCCCCACCGGCGACAAACAAACGTGTGTTTTATTATAAAGTTCGGCCCTTCACCGCGGCGAATCGATCGCTTTGATCCAGCTTTTGATCCAGTATCACTTCAGTCTGGAATGAAAACTTAAGTATGTTTGGAGTTTATACGATTTAAACAGTATAACAGAGCAGGAACAGCTGATGTTAACATGGCCCGGAAGAGGAAGTGTCCAAATACCGGAGAGTTCTGGTAAGCGTGATAATCCCCTATTTATATCAGTGTTTCCCAACTCCGGTCCTCAGGACTCTGCACTGCATGTCTTGGAGGCAGCCCTAATTTTCCACACCTGAATCAAATGAATGGCTCGTGGAAAGGCCTGCAAAGAACTTGATGAGGAAGTTCATGAATCTGAATCAGGTGTTGGAGTAGGAACCCATTAAAGACATGCAGGACACTGGTTCCTGAGGACCACAGTTGGGAAACACTGATTTATATCATGATTTGATGAATCACCATGAAAAATTAACCCCCTAATTTCCTGTTTTACTCATGTTCCACCAGGAACTTTTTTTTTTCTTTTACACACTATAATTCAGTATATATTTTCACAAAATTGGTTTTGATGTATAGTTAGTGATAACCTCTTTTAAGCTGAATGGTTGAAGTGAAAAATATATTTTCCTTGTGTGCCTTTGTGTGAGAAAAATTATAAATATTAAAATCATTTAATTGGTGTCATAACTTTAGCAACAGGGAAAAAATTCAGTTTATTTACTTATTGAAGTTTCTTTACATATTTGATTAATTGTGTTATTTTAATTAAAATCATTGTGTATCAAATTATATGAATAATATGTGTGTTCAATATTACAGAGATTTATAATAGCATAGATCTGGAGGATCTATTATGTCATCTGAACTACCATACTGTAGCTACACAGATGTCACATAGATATAATGTCACCAGGACACCAAAGCCCTGTACAAGCTCTTAGAAAATGCATTGAGGAGATTTATGACTGGATGTGCCTCAACTTTTTTCAGCTGAACAAAAACAAAACTGAGGTGATTGTCTATGGAGCTGAAGAGAAAGGCGACTGCAGGTCGCCACAAAGCTTCAGTCTATACACCTTTTGTTTTCAGATGCTGTTGTTCTCACGATTCACTCAATAACAGATGAGAACTTGGAATTACTGTCTCCCACCTGGGGGGAAGAGTTTAAGAACAAAAGCAGTCGTCAGATATCCTAGCGCAGATAGCATTAACAGCATTACACAAAAATGTGAAGAATTTATTTCATGTCTTTCTGATGTAATCTGTATATCTGCTAATGAGAATTTGTTAATTATAAAGCAAAAACAAGAGCGTTCCCACTTCTGGGGTAAAGTTGTTATTTGAAGTATATGATTGCAGGCTGGAAATATAAATAGGGATAATGCTACACTGAGCTGGTTGTTTTGAGTTGTCACTTCCCCCAAAGCTTTCTATGAACTAAACCTGTGTTGTGTAACTGAGTCACTGGGTTTAGTCTTTGGTGATAGCATCAAGTTAACTTTGTCCTCACTTCATGACAATCGTTCAAAACACACACTGAGCTCTCACAAAATGGAAAATCAATTAACAGCCCCCCCCCCCCAAAAAAAGAAACTCACAATGGAGATTTTACAGCTCATTTCTTTCCACTCTCTGGCAATTGCTGGCCTTGGTGCTGATTCCACACCAATGTCAGCATGTGCTGGTAAACAGCTGACAAACCCAGCACAGACTGAGCCACGCACCACATCTAAAGCAAGACTAAGCAGAAGAGCAGCACAAGTGGAATTTATTTCCACGATGACCAGTCCACCTCTCTGCCAGTCAAAGAGACATGTCCTGCCACGCATAGACCTCATTAGACAAATTGAGAGTGACACGACATGATGCATTTCAGGCAATTCATTTGTATACGTGTGCAGACGATGGGCCACAAAAAAAAAAAAAAAAGGAAAAAAAAATCCTCTGCGCATGCATCCAAATGTGTTGTTTTAACACAGGAGCACACTCATTGTTTCTTACATTACCCAATTAAAATGTGTGATCCGGGAAAAGTGTCACCGATGCACAAATGCACACGCCATTAATGAGCCGACGCACAACCAGCCCCAGTTTTCCTCTTCTCCGAGCTTTAATTTATTTCTCACTCCGCTGCTATGTGCGTCAAAGGATTACAGTCTCACTTGGAGTTGGCGCTTTCCATGTCAGGAGACTGAGTGTCTGTAAGCCACACACATAAAAATGTTGATGTAAAGGGAACATTTTTATGACTGTATGTGACATATTGTCTTAAAACAGTGAGATAGTATCTTCTCTTTATAGTAGTTTCATATCTGGTCTTGAGTAAATCTATTAAGTAGTGTAAAAATGTTCCATACAGTCTTAAATTTGAATTAGCATTAGTGGAATTACAGTCTGGAGAGTGTTTGCATCAGAAGTTTAATGTGAAGTAAAGAGGGGGAAAAACCTTAACGCCTCGCTTTCCTTTCCCTTCCTTCCTGTCAACATGAACGCACCAATCCCCCCGCTCCCCCCTCTCTGCCCACCCTCCCTAATGCACTCTTTGATGTCAGCCTATTCTTGCCACTTTTCTCAACAAATGAAGCATCTGTTCTAAAAGTGCATGAAATATTAGGAGAAAGAAACGGAAAAATACCGGAGTAACACACCATAATATGCCCTCCCTCATATGTTAGTTCAGCAAGCACACACCGCCGCTCTCCTAAACAAGTTGTAGAGGACAAATAAGAGCAAAGTGATGCACTGATGGAAGCAATGAGCCGAGAAAAGGGGGGGGGGGTGGAGGGGAGAGCGCGCGAAAGGTGCAAAAGATGAAAGCTAAGAGTGGGTAGAAGACAGAGCCGAGACGACGTTTTAACAAGGAGCAAAAGAGCTTTTGCTACATTTTAAGGATGAATTTACGTTCCTCGCTGTCACTTTCTATATGCTCGCTCCTTCCTTCCCTCCTCATCTCATTCTTCCTCTTATCAGCAGTCCCTTTCCCTTCCCTCCAGTTCTCATGTTGCTGCCTACTCATTTGAATTTATTCATTTTAAGCCCGATGGCTTTGGTAGATACAGCACTTAGTCCTTATTGAGGAAGTAATTCATCTTTAATTCTCTAACTCCTGCACGTTAGTCATACCCAAAAACTCTGCACAATCCTATCACACATGAGAGGGTTTTATGATAAGTAACACCAAAGAATACTGACATAATTGTAGCTAAAAATATACAAGATGGAGCTCTTCACCTAAAAAACATTTTAAAGCCACCTGTCTCGATTAAAAACAATCCCTTTTAATAATGAAGATATTTCTTCAAGGAAAGATAAATAATGTGATTTAAGTACACTAAGGTTGTGTTCACATGCACCTATAAGTCTGCTAGTCATGCTGGTCCAGCTTGAGGGCATGGTTCCATCGGTGTTTGCAAGATCCAGCCAATCAGTTTGCTTTCTCACTCCTCTAAGTCAAACCCTTTTGAATAACGTATTCTCCTCCTCGCCTGAGGCAGTGCCACATCTAGAACTACGAATGGAGAAGGCAAGGCAAACAATGACCTGGAAACTTGCTCCTCCACTGGTTATTGCAGTGTTGAGGAAATCTATATTCTGAACATTTTAATATACATTTATATTCATATGAACGCAGTTGTTTCTCATGATGTTCGTGTCTTTTATCTCTGAGGTAAACTGATGTTTGTGATATTCCAGTTCATAATTCTTCCCGTTGTGCGCGCCTGTTTGGCTGTGGACTCGGGTTTGCACTCAGGGTGCGGACTCAGGCCTTCATCATCATCATCATCACTGTTTCTGTACCGCTCCAGTTAGACGAAGACAGATTTAACGTGCAGAACTCATGTAATATATCTTTAGTATTGATTATTAACTGAATTTGGGTCATGGGTGAAGTAAATAATTCAGGAAACTTGTTGCTGGAATATGATGCTGTTTTCCTCTTAAACTCTATTCATATTCACTGCATCAGCGTCTGTGTCAGGTTGGTGAATCCGTCACAGCCGTACATCTTGTATAGATCCAAAGAGACTCAATACGAACTTCTTCAAGCCTGACGTGCTGCCGCGTTAAACAGAACTCAGCAACTCTTTTTTTTTTTACTCCAACATGAGTGTGTGGAGAGGCGCATGTCTGCAGGTTACTGCTGAGTGTATAGGCGAATGTCTCCAGGTATCTCTGTATCACTCCGCCTCCTCTCCACGAGAGCACCATGACAACAGAAGCAAGCGTGCCTTCTGGTCCCGCCCACTAAACCTCATTGTACGGCAGTGCTAACAGTAGCACTAGCTAGTAGCGCCTGCTATTCCATAACAAGGATGAGTTACGGCAAAACGATCCTTTCATATAGTATTGAAGTACTTAGAGTCCGACTAAAGAAAGGGACCAAAGACGCTGGGAATTTCATGCCACTGGCACTTTAATGTAGTTTTGGTTTGCAGCACTTAATTCTCTAAATAAGCTTTATTTGCATAGTACCTATTCTCAACAAAGTCATCTCAAGGCACTTTTGTTTTCCACATAGTCGAGTCTAATTCTAACCCAATTAATCATAGTCCATTTCCGGGTAGTTTTTTTTTTACACAAAGCAAATTCATGAAAAATTGCCTGGCTAGGGGAAACTAATAGATCGCATAGAAAGTAAAAACTCCCTTTTACAGGAAGACTAACCTTCAGCAGATCTAAACACCAAGATCTGGGCATCACTCTTGACCAGTTGGAGATGGAGAGGACGTGAAAGACTGGTCAACAAGCACCATATGCAAAGGTAAAGCCATCCAGAGTAATTCTGTTGCTAATAAGAGAAACACTGAAAGTGCAGAATTATGTAAGCTTCATCTGCTAAACAATAGGAAGTTATGTTAATAAGTTCTCTTGTATTACACTAAAGAAATGTCATGATAAAGCTGCTATGATACACTGCCTGGCCAAAAGTGGCCACCTAAAAAAAAAAAAAAAGTTACACGCTAATATTTGTTGGACTCCCTTCAGCAGTACATACTTGCTGTGGCATTGTTGCTATCTGCTTCTGCAATGTCAAGATTTATCTCCATTTAGTGTTGCATTAAGTTTTTACAAAGATCTTATCTTGATGAGAGTACAACCCTGTGCAAAGCCTTCCCCAAAGATTCTCAGTGGTATTCAGGTCTGGACTGTGTGTATGAAAATGATGCCTCGATCCACCCTAAACAATCTGAGCCTGATGAATCCTGGTATTGTGATTCTGGAATATGGCCTTGTACTGTAAAAATTTACTATGAAAAACTGGCAGCTGCGGTTGCCAGTTTTTCCACTGTAAAATTTACAGTTAAAAAAGGTGCCAACTACGGTTACCAGTTTTTCAGTATTTAACTGTTATTTTTGCAGCAAACTATCGTGAATAGATAACAGTTGTGTACTGTTAAAGATCCTGTTACCAAGATAGCATACCATAATAATTTATACATTTCCACCATAATTATTAGGGTGATAAGCTGTCAGTTTTTCACTGTAAATTTTATAAATATTTTTTGCTAAAACAACATTTTTGTAGTGTTTAAACTGACAGTATTATTGCAAGAAAATACTGTAAATAAATAGGTTGTGTACCGCCAAATTTATGCGTGCCGAAATAGCATACCATAATATCCTTAACTGTATTGTAATTGTTGCTTCAACTACTAATGGGAATCTTAAAAAAAATACAAGAAAACAAGAAACCATAATATTCTCTACTGTAAGTTTTATGGTGAAAAGATGGTCACTGCAGCTTTTTTTTTTTTTTTTTTTTTGTTAACAGTGGGCAGTGTGCCATCAGACAAGAAAAACACACTGATGGAATAATCTGGTCATTCAGTGTATTCAGGTATCAGCTGACCTTATTCTTTGGGCACATACTGTTGCTGAACCTAGACCTGACCAACTGCAGCAACCCCAGAGCATAGACTGCCCCACAGGCTTGTACAGTAGGTACTAGACATGATGGCTGCTTCACTTCATCTGCCTTTATGCTAGTGTTTGCCCAGATGTTCCCATCACTCTGGAGCAGGGTAAATCTGGACATATCAGACCACATGACCTTCCATTGCTCCACATCTTTAGCTCCCCCATTGTGAAGCCTTTTTCTCCAGTTCATCCTACTGATTAGTTTTCTAATGGCTACACAGCCGTAGCTCGTGTGCTGCTTACACGCAAGCCTGAAAAACCAGATGCTGACTTTTCTGTCTGTGAAAATTGGGCAAATTGCTTGCTTCTTTCTCCTCCTTTAGCCTTCCTGTCTGATATCCTCCTGCCTGATTGGATTCGGCTGGGTTTTACTGTTTTAACCCAGATCCTCCCATTGCTTCATTAATATTTATTAGCATATCCCAGGCATCTTTAGGCAGAACAGCTGTTGATCCCGGTGTCCTGGGCTGCTCCTTACAATGTTACAGCTTTTAGTTTAGCCATAAGTGGGGTTGTAAGATTTGTTTCAACTCAATCTATTAGACTGCGTTTCAGTTTCCTCTCCAGCGAACTCATCAGATGAGTCCTCTATGTCATCAGAAGAGTCTTCATGCAGGAGAGCTGAATTCCAAGACACAAATCCTGATACGCCCTGTGGCCAATATTCTGGATCATCAGAAATTTGAGGATGAATTACCTCCTTCCTCATCCAGTTCTTCTTTTAGCACCTGCACCATTTCAGTAGCAAACCTGGCAGGTGGCAGGTGAGAAGCCTGACTTGAATATGTTCCTACTTGTTAAACAAACAGATTTCACACCTTCTTACCAAATACTGTGGTAAATGCACGTGGGTAGCTCATAAATTTTGTGTGAACTTGCTGTAGAAATATGAAAGCTGTTATGGTTCACAATGTAAGAAAAGAAAAGTGAAACAAGATAATTACTGAAAACTTGGAATAGTCAGTGATGAAATAAATGCATTTCAAACATGTTTAATAGAAAAACATAAAATAACATACAAATTAATATAGGTAATTTTTACCCATGTTGTGCATTAGAAAGATGTGACACAAAAAGGGTCTTTATTCTTAAAAGAGGCAAAATACTGTAATGAGAAGGTGACCTGAAATACTGAGACTAAATTTATCTATTGCAAAGATGTACAGAACATGGTCATTTTATTTATTCATATGGCACTTAGAAACTCAGTCAGGTCAATTTTGGTCCATGTTGCATATCAAAGGGTTAATAAAACTAATAATTTCTATTAAAATACCATATATTTATACTGGAAGCAAAAACATGAAGCAAAAAAAGTCTAAGTTACTCTAAGTGTTCCTTCCCATTTGCAAACAATGTGAGACCCCAAGCATGGTTTTCATAAATATACCCACCCACCCACACACTCAGACACACACACTCATAAGCAGTGTGTCATGGTGAGACAGGATTGGCTGCGCTGAATCCCCTGGCTGCTTCACTTAAAATGCAATCAGACAAAATCCAAGCTTCACAAATAGTAAGCACATGTTGACGCTCACGCAAGGAGAGGGGGTTCCCAGACACAGCTGTAAACACACACACATATAAGGCGGTGGACAGACATTTGCATATGCCCGCACAAATTCAGCACACTCAAATATATGCATGCAGCTGACCACAACATGCAACCATCTAAGCAGATTTATTAACACAAGCAGACAGGAGAGACAAAATCTGCGTTGCTAAAGGGCCTAATGACATAATCTGAGGTCAGCAGCCGACATGACTGATAACATCCAAGACACACACACACACACACACACACTGCCAGAGGCCCGTCCTTTCCTACCCTCTCCAGCACAGTTTTCACTGTGTTGTGGGGTTTACACCATGCTACATTGCACCCTGATTAGCAGTGAGCTGCACCTTCCTCACACTGAAAGGGGGACAAAAACAGGTGAGAAGTGAGTTCAAGCAGTGAGATGAGCTGGAACTGGTGCAGTAGGGCTCCATTTTTCTTAAAATAACCCAAATATCCTGCAACATCACACACAGCTGCGCCCGTGGTTCATTTTCAAATACACAGCACTGTACAAACACGGCGAAACTAAACTAGACAGACACAGAAAAGAAGAGAGATGGGGATGTAAGAAGCAGATCAAAAGATGGATTGAGATTTCCAGTGGGAGAGATGAAAAAACAGATTATCCCTCTTCTGACTGGTGTTTCATTTTTTTTTCTTGCTCCCATTCGTGGTCTGTGCATTGTGTTACATGGGGTGAGTCTGTGCAACTGAGTGTTTGCCAGCATTTGTTTGCAAGGCAAACCCTTGAGACAGGTCTGAGGATAGACCATCTATCGTTGCTTCTTTTGTTCTTCCCAGAGGTATTTCATATTCTGTTTACAGAAAGGCTTTCACCATTTTCCTCTCCTCAGAGCAGACCTCACAAGTTACTCTGTAGATGCAGTTCATGCACAAGTTCTGTCTTTTCCATGCCGTTTTCTCTCTTTACCATTAAATAGTGCAAACCAGATAAAGCAGTGATGTCCACCAGCCTCCCAAGGTTGCACACATGTGTGCATGCATGTGTGTCTGCAGCGTGACACCTCTTTAAGTGGATTTCCAACTAATACTTTTAACTTGCCTCTTCCTCCCTCGTGCCTACTTTATTTTCCCTCCAAATTCCAGGGTTGTGGTGTAACAGTATGCTGTCTGGCCCCATTCTGTTTCCTCCCCGGGTATCCCCCCTCCCCCCCTCTTCTCTTTACTTTTTCCTTATCCATTAACAACCCTATAGCATAAAGCTCCACCAGCTCAGCTCTCCAGGATTGGCTGGGAGAGATATCCATTTCTAGATGTAAATAAATCTGTTACTTCCCTGACAGCACAATTCATTAGCTCTTGCAGCAATCTGCCTTTTCACGCAGAGTGCTTTGACGCAGCAGTAAGTGTGTGTGTGTGGCAGCAAAAGAAAGCGCGGGGGTAGTGTAAAGAAAATGTGTCAGCTTTGGAGGTTTGGGTGCGATTACAGGAGTAAATGCTTCCAGAAGACAGAGCAGAGTCCATGCAAGGGTTAACGGTGAGTAATTGCAATATTGCCCATTCTGTTACCTCACTGCTGGCTGCGTTCACTTCATTTTAATAGTTGGAAGACCCACCCAATTTCAGGAGACCCAGATATAGCAAACAGAAGCTGGGGCAGCATGAAAAATGCAATCCTTTTACTTTTATTTCAGCCAATACAGTGTAAATCCAATATTACATGTTTTCTCATCAGTTCAATAGAATTTGGCAATATTCAGAGGAATTTAGTACTGGTAATAACATAGAACTGAAAAAATAAATGACAACGATTATGTTATTTCAAATGGGTGATCGTGATCGTGACGTGGTTCAAAAGCAGCATCCTTGAAAGAAGAAGAGGAAAAAGAAGATGGGTTTAGACTTGTAAAGAAAAGAAGAGGATCACCAATTTATCAACCAATGTGTTCGTGAACAGTGGAAGTTTTTTTCCCTGTACAAAAACAATGTTTCTCATTGTAAGCAATGTTTGAATTTCTACATCAACAGTCCCCTAATATCATTTAATGACTCAGGCAACCTTGAGGAGTTTCAGTGAGTAAATAGGAAGGATATAGGTCCCTAATATCCCCTGCATCCAAAATTGTAAATAATTAGTAGCTGATTTAATCACATTGGGAAGGAATTGCATTTTGAAACCTTTGTCAGGCATAACAAATCCATTATAGTCCCAGATCATCCTAAAACCGTACTACTGAGCCCTGGAAGATTTTCACATTTAGATGACCCTTAATGAAGGCTGATGCAGCATCTGTCCTACATCCTGTCTCTTCTCTGAGCTTAGCAAGTAAAAGCCAGTTAAATGATAACTCTTGTCTTTTTTTTTTTGCTCTGTTGCTATCTCTTTTATTTCCCTCGCTTTCTTTGATAATGTCCATCTGTGTGTCTTTGCTAAATCAACCATAATGAGAGTTAAAAGCGGCCAGTGTGTTGATAAGTCCAGTTGCTGGTGTGTTGTGCAGTGCTGTAAAGCATCGATGGCACTATCACGTGATGCTCTGGGCTGCAACCAACAAAGGTGAGAAGTGCAGTTTCTCAGCCTTGAGATGCTACATGTTACTTTTAAGGTAAAATTGTGTAGTTCTGCTTTAAAACTTAAGTGTACGAAAAGAAACCTTGTGTTACCTTTGGCAAGAGGTGGCAAAGGGGTTGAGAGAGACACCAGAGCTCAACAGTTACACATGGAAACATGGATTGTGGTCAGCCCTTTTAAAAAGGACCATCCAGTTTCTGACAGATATGCAGCTGCATCAATAGTCTTGGAAAATCAGTTTTGTGGTGGCAAAATTAATACAGAAAAGCTAGTTGAGATTTGACCAAATATTTCCTTTAAGACAACACCATTTTCAGGGACATCTATGTTTTTTTATTTATTTTTTTTTCCCCCCCCCCCCCCCCCCCCCCCCCCCCCCCCCCCCCCCCCCCCCCCCCCCCCCCCCCCCCCCCCCCCCCCCCCCCCCTCTGGCAATTAAGTTCTGCACTTGGCTGTAGAAGAATAGACATGTAGTGAAATGGTCGGCCTGCAGTCTTGCTCTGTCCCAAATACAACATATGTGGAGCATTATGAAGGGAAAAGTGAAAAATAATGACCCCTTCCTCTAATGTTGTTTGCAGGGGAATGGGATAAATGCCATCTTTTGGTGTCTTCAACCTCAGAACACCTTAGTGTTTTGAGGAGAAATGGCAACATTACATTATATCCGATCGAAGCACTCATCAGATGCATTGACCAGATTAAAAATTAGATGTGCTGGAATTTTCTTCAGTTAAACGAATCCAGCCCAGGGAGAAATATTAAAAGTCAGCACTAAGCTTCAAACAGCCAAGTTAAAAGTTTTTTTTATGTTTTTATGTTTTTTTCCTAAACTCTCCACTGATCCTGACATCGTAGACCACAATTTAAGAGTTTGTCGTGAAGACTTTTATCATTTAAAGAACATATCAAGGATTAAAGGACTGATGTCTCAGCAGGATTTAGACAACCTTGTCCATGCATTTATCTTTAGGAGACTAAACAACTGTAACGCTGTCCTTACAGGTGTCCCTAAAATGTCCACCAGATAGCTGCAGTTAGTCCAGAATGCTGCTGATCCAGTCCTCAACAAGAACAAGAAGGCGGATCAGATAAGTCCAGTCCTCCAATCTTTACATTGGCTTCCTGTTTGTCAAAGAATCAACTTCAAAATCCTCCTGTTAGTTTACAAAGCACTGCATGATTTAGGGCCAAAATACAATCAGGATCTGGTCTGTTATGGACCAACCAGATCGTTTAGGTCATCAGGGTCAAGTCTACTTTCTGTTCCCAAAGTCAGAACTGAACATGGAGAGGCAGCGTTCAGTTTTTATGCTTCCCACATGTGATTTCTTTTTAAAGTTTTTTTCCCCCTGCACCCTCTTTTTGTGCTACACATATAAACTTGTCTTGCCTCAGCATTGATAAGCTTTGCTGTCCTAATATTTTTTCGACATGTTGCATGTTTGAAAAAAAATTTCATATCTCGGCTGCATGCTGTCTGCAATGACATGATGATCAAAACAGATTTAATTAAGAAGGGCTCCAGCTGGGTTTTGTTTTCCTCTCACCATTCTAGGATTCAGATTTGGGGTTGTCCAATTAACGGTCTGCAACAGACAGTAATACAATAATTATGGCACAAATGAGTTGCATATAGGATATTTCCTTCATATTCCCTTTAACATGTTCCAGAACATAATCAGATTAATGACTCATGTCTGCATAACTTTTGCCGTAAGGATGTTTGTACCCATCCAAAGCCTTCATTTCATCCATGTCCCTGTACTGCCTCATATAAAACAAGATATGAAAATGTTTTCTGAACGAGGTTCTTCATGTTAATTATTTTATTGTGACTGGGGGGGAAATGATCTTATTGATGATGTAAAAACAGCGTGTGAACTTCTGGTTTTCACATATTGTACTGCATGTAAGCATGCTCCTTTTCGAAGGTTCACAGTCAAGGGTCAAGTAACTGCTTGGTTCTCCTCTGACCTTGCCACATTACTGTAGAGAAACGAGGCTTGGTTTGAGGCTAGAAAAAGGGGTGGACAGGTGCTGACTGAATTCATTTTAGGCAGTTGTTGCTTTTATCCAATGAGTTTGTCTGTCTGCTACAACTGAAAATTTAACCAACCCATGGAAATTCTGGAAAGTTATCAAATCCCTCTCTGTCCCCGATACTCAAAATCTATCTCTGTGCATTGTCAAGGACAAGGTTTTTATCTCTGAAAAATCTGCTGTGCTACAATGTTTTATTGAACATGTTATTGCCTCTGGTGCACTTTTTAACCGGTCCTCCACCCTTCAATTCCTCACCCTCTTCTGACACGACTGATGAATCTGTTCCCAGGGGTCAATCCTTTCATTTTGTACCCTTTTCAGTAAATGAAGTTTCCATAACTTTACTCTTGCTGGACACCACAAAACCTGCAGGCGCAGATAATAAGGAACCATATTTTCTTAAACTTATGTTGATCTTATTGCCAAATCTTTGATTCTTTTTAACCTATCTGCAAACTGTCATCCCAAAAGTGTGGAAATCAGTCCACGGGGACCGGACATCACTTAATAACTATAACTCTATTTCTGATTTATCTGTTTAATTGAAGGTACTTGAGGGATCGATGAGCAATCAATTAAGATTTTCTGGACGCCGATAATGTTCTCTCTTCATATCAGTCAGACTTTAAAGAAACAACACAGCACCATTACAGCATTATTAAAGGTCATGAATGATATCATGAATGCACTAGACTAGACAATGAAAAAAACTTGTACAGCTCTTTTTTTTTTTATCAATCTATGACAGGTCTTCAACACTGTTTATCATTGCATCCTTAAACAGAGGCTTATGGATATTGGGTTGTCTGAAGAGGCTACACAATGGTTGGAAAATTACCTTTTAATGAGAACTCAGTGTGTCAAACATGATAAATGGCAAAAAATAAAATTCTAAATCTGTAGGAAACCTAAATAAACTAATGCTGCACTTACGAGCTTTTAACCATTAACTGTCAATACAATTTGAAGGCTGAGTCGTTACTGTTTGTCTGTAAAACTGGAAAAGGAACTTAAAAACCGCAATGAAGCCATTGACTTCAATGTTAAATAAGCTGCGAAGACCCTCTGGCAGACGTCACGTCTGGTTTCAGCTCACAGCGCCACAGTCTGATCAGATTTGCTGAAAAGCAGCGATGTTTTCTAATAACTCATCTATGTAGCTGCGCTTGTTTCTGTTACATGGATCATTATGAAGAACATTCTGGTCGATAAAACATGGCAAAAAATGTCAAAAACGTGTCATCAGCACTTTAAGGTTTGTGACAGGCTGCAAAGCTCTCACTCACCACTGCACCCTTTATGCCAGAGCTCGATGGCCTTCCTTATTCAAAGGCAAACTTAAATATTGGTATTATTTTATCTATAAGTCCATTGTTGGTTTGCTCCCCTCTTATTTTGTGATAACTATTCTCTGTGCTCTAATGATTTTGTTTTACTGACAGTCCCCAAAGCTCACACTGAACTTGGCAAAAGGCTTTTCAATTCTCAGCCCCTGCAGCCTGGAACAGCGTACAGGCTGACTTAAAACTGAATAAGCTGGTCTCAGAGCTTATAAAAGTACTTTAAAGAGTTGCAGGCTGGCTCAGTAGGGGTCTGTAGCTGGATATCCAGCTAACTAAGCATTTTCAATTCTTTTGCCCTTTTAGAATGATGATATTTATACTGTTGTTTTAAATTGTAGGTTTTTGTATAGTTGTTTTAATGACTGTTGGTAATGAGATTTGGACTGCTGTTGTCTTGGCAAAGGGTTCCCTAGAAAAAGAGACCTTGAAATCTTAATGAAACTTGCCTGGTAAAATAAAGGTTAATTAAATAACTTTGTACTTCTGTGTTATCCAAACTGCAATTTACGATGAACAGGGTGAAACATTTTGCTTGTCACCTCAAGTTGGCAGAGATGCAGCAAAAGGATGCTAAAATTTTCTGTAGAAAACTGAATTTTGCATCATGAATTATTGCAGCACATGAAGTGAACACAGGATCAGTCCTACATAAGGTCTCATACTTATTTATTTATTTTGGAGTGCCTTGTCACAGGCTAACTGGTTGTGTCATTCTGCTATGCTTGCCTCTGCCTCTTCTACTATTTTCATGTGCTGCTCAGGCAAATATAGAAAGAGACACAGCTTGTGTGACATGCAAAGCCACGCAGAAAATCTCTGAGAAGGTGCATCCGCACTTTCCACACATTGTTACATAATAGATGGGATATGGCAAAGAAGCGACGCAGCACAAAAGAAAGGCCGAGACTATTGTGGTGGTTATGTGAGAGAGAGTGTACTGTACAGTACGTGTGTGTTGGCATGGAGAGGGGAACAGAGAAAACTAATTAGCACTGCACTTTAAGCATCATGGGCCACAGACTGCTGCAAGTGGGGACTGCCACAGACAATCCCAGTCAATTTTCCCACTCAGCGGAGAGAGCTGAGGCATACTCTGACATTGTGTTTCATCTCAGCGGGCCTCTTCACTTGTGTCAAGAGCTGGAGAGATAGGAAGAAGAGAAGAGAGAGGTGGAGGCAAGGTTGTTGGTCAGAAGTGTAAGGAAATTAGGAAAAGAAGGAGAGTTAGAGCCAAAGAAGAGTAAGTGGGCGAGAAGCAGACAGCTTTCAGGTAAAATTCAAAAAGACACCCATAGAGAGACAGAGAGGACAGAGGAGTTTGAGGCTGCAGTGTCTGAAGAGTTGGACTTATTCAAGCTGTTATGAGTTTTAAAATGTTAAAGCACTGTTTAAAAAGACAATGCTCCATTGACAAAACATCTCAACATCTAGTCAATATTTGCAGAAATGTCTGCACTGTAGCTTGTTTGAAGAGAGGCCTGCAACCAACTATTAAATACATTTGCTAACTGTATATGAGGAATTGTTCATTATTTGCAACACAAGACTACACAACAGAACTCCAGTGTCTGTTTGATGAATATCATCCTGTATCTCCTCCATGCTGTATGTTCGAAACAAAATAAATCAGTATGTCTAAAAGATCCCTAGCATTCACACAGGGACTCGTTACATAGGAGCTGTCCTGTGAGTGCCAGCATGACCGCTGTGTGTGCATGCGGTCGTATCTCATCTGAATAAATCATCATATGGGGCAAGCACTGCATTTTTACAGCTCTATTTTTATATCTTCTCAACCATTAGCATAGCCACACCAGACCCATCTGCCCCTTCACACAATACAATATGCATTAGACCAAACTGTTCAGCTACTGAAGTGCATCATAAAAATCCCAAGTGGAAAGTTGCCCTACTAGGTTTGATGTTAATGGCCAGAAATGATCAGGGGGTATAACAAGCAGAGACAGAAAACACAAAAGTATATATATATTTATATATACACTGTATACAGCTGTGTGAAAAGGTTTTTGCCCCTTTCCTAATTTCTTACTTTTTTTGCATGTTTGTCACACTTAAATGTTTCAGATCATCAAACAAATTTTAATATGAGTCAAAGATAACACAAGTAAACAGAAAATGCAGTTTTTGAATGTAGATTTTTATTTTTTATTAGTGGGGGATCCAAACCTCCATGGTCCTGTGTGAAAAACCTGATTGTCCTCCCCTGTTAAAACATAAATTAACTGTGGTTTATCACATCTTTGGAAAGCTGATTTCAATTTCTCTAGCCACACCAAGGTTGGATTACTGCCACACCTGTTCTCAATCAAGAAATCACTTAAATAGGACCTGCCTGACGAAGTTTAGTAGACCAAAAAAATCCTCAAAAGCTAGACATCATGTTGCGATCTAAAAAAATCCAGTAAAAAAATGAGAAACAAAGTAAATGAGATCTATTAGTCCGGAAAAGGTTCCAAAGCCATTTCTAAAGCTTTGGGACTCCAGCGAACCACAGTGAGAGCCATTATCCACAAATGGTGAAAACATCTGGAACAGTGGTGAACCTTCCCATGAGTGGCCGACCGACCAAAATTACCCCAAGAGCACAGCGATGACTCATCCAAGAGGTCACAAAAGACCCCAGAACAACATCCAAGAACTGCAAGCAAAAATGGCCTGCATGGCAGAGTTCCAAGACCAAAACCACTGCTGAGCAAAAAGAACATAAAGGCTCGTCTCAGGATGCCAGAAAGCATCTTGATGATCCCCAAGACTTCTGGGAAAATACTCTGTGGACTGACGAGACAAAAGTTGAATTTTTCAAGGTTTAGGTCCCATTACATCTGGCGTAAAAGTAACAAGGCATTTCAGAAAAGGAACATCATACCTAAAGTAAAAAATCGTGGTTTTAGTGTGATGGTCTGGGGCTGTTTTGTTGCTTCAGGACCTTGAAGACTTGCTGTGATAAATGGAACCATGAATTCTGCTGTCTACCAAAAATCCTGAGGGAGAATGTCCGGCCATCTGTTCATGACCTCAAGCTGAAGTGCACTTGGGTTCTGCAGCAGGACAATAATCCAAAACACACCAGCAAGTCCACCTCTGAATGGCTTCAGAGGCAATCACTTTTTCACGCAAGACCATTTAAGTTTGGATCCCCCCCCCCTTAAAAATAAAAAACCTTCATTTCAAAACTGCATTTTGTGTTTACTTGTGTCACCTTTGTCTCACATTTAAATTTGTTTGATGATCTGAAACATTTAAGTGTGACTAACATGCAAAAAAGTAAGAAATTAGGAAGGAAGGAAATATATATATATAGTGTGTGTTTGCGTGCAAGACTTAACTTTAATGCAGATAGTGTAGATATGACGTGTGTCGAGTAATAAATGTTTAATCCTGGTATTTGTTAGGTTCCAAAATCAAGCGCGATTAATGCATGTAAACAGTTGAAAATGTGATGCAGGAGTAACATCAGAAAACCCTCTCGAGGAATAGCAGACTACATGATTTGAAGTCTTTTCACCATGGTATACTGTATGGTCGGCGTATAAAAATATTTAATGCGAAGATTTAATGCGAAATGCGGGTCGCAAATCAAATGTTGTTGAGAGACGTTAGCTTGTTAACAGTTGAGTCTCTGCAATCACCAGAATTTCATACACAACAAAGCACAGCATTACACAAGCGAAGAACTCACGACAGCTAGCGCGAGTATCCCTAACAGCTGGAATTCGCCTCACTTCCAAGCGTAGTGATGATGTCATCTTTGCGCAAGTTTAATCTCAAGCTAGTGAAAGTTATGTATGGTGAGCGGGTTGGGCGCCTGCTGCAGGCTTTGCGATGACAATGACTCTTTGGTTTAAAGGTGCCATGATATCAAATTTACTTTTCTGGGGATTTGAGTGTATATTATGATCTGTTGTGCATGATGAGGCCATATGTGTCAGAGTGAGGATCAAAGTTCCTGTTTATGTCTGTCAGCTTTCTCTGCTCAGAAGCGATCAGACGGCAGGCTATCATTCTACGTAGTTCTATCATTCTGTGGTGTAGCCAGTAAACTTGCGCTATCAGCCCTCTCCACCATCTCTCTAACCCGGCTGCCTGGTCGGTGGCGGTGGCATAGCGCAGCGGCGCCTGCGCACCAGACTCGGCGCCCATGTAATCAATGGTGTGGTATATTGCTCAACGCTCGCGGCAGCGTGAAGCGGTCCGTCGCCATCCCGACATGCCGTACGCTGCGCTTACAGATCACCCAGCGCCGTTCTTCCCCGGGCTCAGCGCGACGCAGCGTCAATCCGGTAGTTCGGTCGAACGAACAGTCAGACGCAGGTTCAGTGCTCTGGAAACAAAGCCACCCGTGCAGCTTTAAACTGCTGAACACAGACGACAACATCTCGTGAAAACCATGGCAGCATGGTATGGTTCCGTTTGGATGAGAATCACAGGCGATCCTAGCGCATGATAATCACCAATCATCAACGGCTAATGCACTACGCTTAACGGCACTTTACAGTGGCGTTAATAATGCTGTCAGCGCTTGGCATCGCAGCGCTGCTCCGCTCGCTCGCGTCGCGGACCGAATGCTTGAGCCCCAACACCCTGTCTGATTCAGCTGGAGCTGAGCAACTTCTCTGCGGTCAGGTCTGGGTTTTCAAACAAATGGATTTAAAAAGAAACTGCGCTGTGAGGAAAGTTACAATATCATTACCTGTAAGTTTATTTATTTTCACAAATGCTGTCTTGGCTCTGGTGCACCCATGTTGCTAGCAGTTAGCCTTGTAAACTCCGGCCGCCTTTGACCTAGATTCTCAAATAAGG
>JALJCO010007178.1:0-124126 GCA_023101725.1 Atherinomorus stipes | reverse complement strand
CCTCTTTAAAGATCTGTGTGAACACCTCCTGAGTAAACTGAGGCTGCTGTGATATCGATGCCACACTCTGTCAGGTCTGATTTATAGAAGTTCAAGTTTTCTTTCTGCAGCTGATCAAAAGCCAGTTTTCCCAGAGACTCCATCATCTCTCTGCTCTCTGGACTACAGTGTGGATCTGTCTCAGCTCCTCCATCATACTTGACCTTCTTGATTTTGGTCTGGACCACCAGGAAGTGTACATCTCAGTCAGGGTCTCCTCCCTCTTTGGTTTCTAGAACTGTAGCAGTGATCCAGCAGAAGACTGGGATGTGGCACATGATGTGGAGGCTTTGTGATGTCTTCATGTGGGAGATGATCCTGCTGGCCTGCTCCTCATCTCTGAACTTCTTCCTGAAGTAAGCCTCCTTCTGTGGGTCAGTGAAGCCTCTGACCTCTGTCACCATGCCAACACAAGCAGGAGGGATTTGATTGGCTGCTGCAGGTCGTGTGGCTATCCAGAGGCAAGCAGAGGGAAGCAGGTTCCCCTTGATGAGGTTTGTCAGCAGCACATCCACTGAGGTGGACTTCCTAGTGTCAGTTAGGACTTCAGTTTTATTGAAGTCTAGGGGAAGTTGACACTCATCCAGACCGTCAAAGATGAAGACCACCTGGAAGTCTCCAAAGCTGCAGATTCCCACTTCTTTGATTTCAGTAAAGAAGTGATGAACAAGTTCCACCAAGCTGAACTTTTTCTCTTTTAGCACATTCAGCTCTCTGAAGAGTCAGTGGAAATGTGAACTTGATGTCTTGGTTGCTTTTGTCTTCAGCCTAGTCAAGAGTGAACATCTGTGTTAAGACAGTTTTTCCAATGCCAGCAACTCCCTTTGTCATTATTACTGTATTCTCATAGGTCCATCTCTTCCAGGGGGAGTTTAAAGATGTCTTCTTGTCTGATGGTTGTTTCTGTTCTGTGCAGTTTCCTGGATGCTGATTCAATCTGTCTGACCTCATGTTCATCATTGACCTCTGCAGTCCCTCCCTCTGTGATGTAGAGCTCTGTGTATATCTGATTCAGAGGGGTTGGCTTTCCTGCTTTAGCAATCCCCTCAAACACACTCTGGAACTTCTTTCTCAGAGAAGATTTCTGTTTATGGACACAAAGTTCTGAAGCCAGAAGTTCTGAATGAAAAGAAGAAACAAGATAAGTCAGGTAAGATTTCAACCCTGTGATGAATTAGGATATGAATATGTGATGTTCCAGGTTTGGAAACATGAGTAAATGTGTCATTTATCCAGCATTTTCCATCTTTAGAGAAATCCTCTTACTGCTCTGCAGACGCTCAGCCAGCTCCTCCTGCTTCATTCTCCTCAGGAAGTCCACTGTCATCTTCACTAATGCCTCTTTGTTCTTCCTCTGCCAATCATCCTCACCCTCCAACACTAAGCATTCTGGGTAATCTGGATTTAGAACTTTCTGAATCTTCTCCCGTTCTTTCTTTACAAAAGTCATGATGTTGTCCTCCAGCAGCTGGAAGAGAAAACCATAAAAGGACACAATCAGTATTAAAATCATGGAGACAAACATCAGATCCATCTGTTCTAAAAAAAAAATCACCATGGAGACCACTGACAGACCATAAATATGGAGTCCAGCTGGGTTTGATGCTGCTGGACAGACAGACCACTAGGATGCTCTAAGCTCTGCTGGCCCACTCTGTGGAGGAATTATGAAGAGTCAGCTGATATTTTATCTGTTCCATCATTATAAGGTAACACCTATTTTACCAACTAAACAAATAATTTCTTGTCTATAAAGTTTCAATGTTGTAGAAAAATGTAATTTATTACAGTTATTTCTATAAAATCTGCTGCTGTGACACAATCTAACACATCTCTGGCAACAGCTAAAGTTGGGAAAGGTCAAGTTGCTGCTGAAGATCAGAACTGGACAGACCAGCTAAACCTAATTTTCAAAAGACTGGACTCAGCTTCACTACAGACCAACTCAGTGAGGTGGTCCTGACCTGCACTTGTTCAATCTGAGCCTCGGTTTGCAGAGTCCCAGTCCGGTGAAGGACTGGTAGTACTGCTTCCCAAAACAGCAACCCCTAGAGAACCAAATCACGATAGACCAATGGAGTAACCTAATTATTGTCAGCTTTTTAAATGAGAGTTCCCACTTTCTTCAGCTCTCCAAACTAAAACACATCAAATCTGAAATTATGAGGAAATCCTCCTGAAAACTTTCCTCACATGTTTATCACACTGTTTTAGTATTGGAGCTTTTATTTGGAGATTTGAGTTCATTTAGTAAAGAAGTGAAGATCAAATCAGTGTTCACATCTGAGTGTAGAAATGTGGAAAAGAGCTGAAACACATGGTGGAATTAAAAGTGTTCACACTGACTCTGATACATTTATGCCCAGCTCACCTCGGTTCCTCTGAGCTCAAATCAGGAGGAAGAAGACTCTTTGACCAGTCGCTCTTAAAGGTAGAGTCTGGAGTTTTCCCCCTGAAAATAAACGCTGGACTGGCTTAATCCGCAACTCTGGGCCTCTGTTTTTGTGTCGCGGCAAATTTTGTTTCCAACTCCCCCTCCCCTGACTATATTTTACCTTTTCCCTTTGTTTTGGTGTATTTGGGACATTTCTGGGTGGACACGTGTGTTGTCTCCAGTCAATGACAGAGCTAAGGGTGTACCATTCTGTTCGGATAATCTTGTGGATTAGAGCAAACTTTATTTTCTTTTTTTAAACACTGACTGGAGCCGACACCAGATTCACTCAAATTCTCGATAAAAATGGCGGATTCATTGAAGAAAAGGAAGTATTTTGTGGCAAAAAGAGCTCTGGATAGTGCATGCTTCAAAACCATTGGTTAATATCCGTGCTTAATTTGTCCTCCAAAAGGTGCCAGGTCCCCCTTCCAAAGGGGGACCCAACACCTTCACGCGGGTGCTAAAATAAGCTTTTTTTTCTTGTGTTTTTAACATGTTATTGTCTTTTTACCTTAATTTCCGTTACAGCAAAATTAGCAACACCACGTGGCTCACTGGCCCATCAGAACTGACATATTGCAATATATATATATTTATATATATACTATATATGCAGGGTATATATATATTAACAGAACAGCCATGTATAGCTAATGTTTAATTTTATTATTATTATTTTTTTGATACATTGCCACTGATGTTGACGCAAAGAATCATTCCAGGGATGTTTGGTCTTTTTAGTCAGTCATTTTCTGTACCGCTTATCTAATTCAGGGTCGCGGGGGTTGCTGGAGACTATCCCAGCTATTATCAGGCAAGAGGCGGGGTATGCCCTGGACAGGTCACCAGTCAGTCGCAGGGCCAACACAGAGAGACAGACAACCATTCACACTTACATTCATTCCAAGGGGCAATTTAGAGTGACCAATTAACCTAACATGCATGTCTTTGGATGGTGGAAGGAAGCCGGAGTACCCAGAGAGAACCCACACATAGACGGGGAGAACATGCAAACTTCACACAGGAAGGCTGCTGTTGGAATTGTTCGAACCCCCTCCCCAGCCGGGAATCAAACTAGCAACCTTCTTGCTGTGAGGCTGCGGTGCTAACCCCCACGCCACCGTGCAGCCCTGTTTGGTTATTCATGTTTTTAATTTCTTCCTTCTAAATAGACTTTTTGGCTACATTTTTTCTGTATTTTATATTTTCAGATATTTGTATTGATGAGGTGCTTACGTGACAGTGATAGTTTGAACTGCAAGAAAAAACACATAACAAAACCGTTGCTAACATAATGAGTTGTGCACACTGCCCAGTAATGCCAAAGTTAAGGCAGCAGACACATTTTGAATAAATGTCTTGTTCATGGATGTATTTCTGTGTCATCTTGTTGTGTGTTGTGTACATGAATAACTTTTTGCTTGTTTTTTATGCCTGACCGATTGTCTTCTCATGACGTCACCACACCAAGGCCTCCCAAGGCTCTTTTCCTAGTTTCTGATTAAAATGCAATTTTATAAACCATCAGGCATCACTTAGAGAGAAATAAAAGCCAGAGATGAAAACAGAGTTTATTTATAGATTTTCATGACAGAAAAGTCCTGGAGTGGGTCAAATAGGTCCAGGATCTGATCAAAGAGGTCCCGGAGCGCGCTCTGGCTTGCTCCAGCACAAATTAAGCACTGGTTAATATTGGTTTGGCTTTTACGCACTTTCTAACTTTGAAGGAGATGCTTGGGAATGAAGAGCGATCCATTAACCGGAGGAGATGAGCTCTCAGTTTGAATTGTGTACGAACAGAAACGGGGGAGTACTCTGGATTCTACCTTTAATAATTTCGCAGCTGAATTCTGAGATTGTTCAACAACATTTTATCAAAACAAGAATCTGGAAAACAAATAAAAAAAACTATCAGATTCTTAACATGATGCAGAAATTAGAGTTTGGAAAAAGAAGGTGGTGGCAGCTTCCTCTAACAGCTGGAAAATTAAATGAAAGCTACCTGATGATCCCTGAGGTGTACACTGATGTCAGTCCTCTTGAGTGTTGGGAATCACAAGAAGTGAATTTCCCCAGGCTGGTCGAACTGGCCAGAAAATCTTTGTGCATGCCTGCCTCAAGTAGCCCATCAGAGAGGGCATTTAGCACAGGAAATGTTGAAACATGCCACAGGGCTTCACTCAAGGTAGGGGGGTATCCCACCAACATACTGTAGCTAAAGAAAGCCAGGCTGAATCAAGTGTAGTGATCTCAAGCCCAAAGGTCTCAGCAAAAGGATACACACATCTAACCAAATATACTTTGGAACACATACTGATTGATAAAGGCCACATTTGGATGTAAAACAGACATCCCAAGGAGGAATTTTGCTCAGAGAAGGACATTCTCTTAGCAGTCACTGATTTAGGGTCCTGAGTGCAACTCAGGAGAGGGCCTGCGTTTTGGTAAAACAAACAAAAGGCCAATTGGTGAACTTTGAACCCATCCTCCAAGCTTGAATGACCTGCTATAAATTGGTTCCGTATAGCCAATTTTGTAACGTGTGCTTAACATCCAAGGACTGTTTAATATTATCAGGAAAGTAAGCTCATGTTAATCTCATGATGAAGACTTTTGTTTTGATATGCAACATGACATACTTTGGTGATTAGAAACTAGATGTTTCTTCCCCAAATTCACATCACATGCATTCCAGGATTTGCTGCATAAAGGTGAAGAAAGAGAGACACTTTACCCAACTGCTGAAATCCACTTTTATGTTAGAAATGGACTTCCTCATATCAACTGATGTCTAACGCATGTATTTTCTTTACGGGAATCTTAAATCAAGATTAATCCTGTTTTATCTGTTTAGCTGATTGGTTTATTCAATACCTTCCTTTATTCATATAATTCAGATCTTTGCTTTATTTTATTTTATTGTGTTCATTTTATTCAATCATGTCTGAATAATTGATCCATTTTTACTCATTCCTCACTTAGAATTCACAAATGTTTGTAACCATAAAGGTTAACAGATAGTGAAATAATCATCCAAGGAGTGTCTTACTATTGGAGGAAACCTGACTCTGTAAGCTTCCCATTGGCTGACAAGCTGCAAGCCACATTCCACTGCCAGGCAGAGTGCAAAGCTCTGAACTGAGAGAATCAGATCTGATGAGAACTGGAAGGAGCGGAGAGGGAACTGAAAAGAACTGAGTGCGAAGGAGAACACAAGAATGTGAACATGAATCTGAACATGCAGAAGAACGAACAAGGCAGAACTGAAGAAGCTTGGAACAATGGGGAAAGAATGAGACGACACCTGCTCTGAACTCAGCAGAGTTCAGAACCATGGATCACTCAGGGAGGAGTGATGTAGAGAAGAAGATGACTTTGAACTATATGTAAACCAGTTACATATTTTTGTACCTTTTCCAGCGAAAGCCACTTTTGATTTTTGAATCACTCCCGTGATTATCTGCCAGTATTTTTTACCATCAACCATCCCGTGACATCAGTCCTGAAGCTGCACGTCTCTGGGGAGACGGATGAGAGAAAGAGAGAGAGGACGAACCAGAACCACCACTGAGCTGACAGCCCGCAGAGAGCCAGATGAACTTCCAGGAGATCAGGAAGATCTTTGGGGGCCATCCACCCGACAATCTTCCAAAGGATTGAGGAACAGTCCAGCAGAACCAGGATGTGAGTGAAGCACCTCAGTCAGATGGAACCTCGGAGGAGAATCCTGATCATTTGCTATGAAATATGATCTGATGTCACAAGAAGTTGGTGATAGTGAATTAATCCAGGCCTGCGGTTTACCAGACCCAATTTAACTTTGTTTAGTTGGATTAAGAAATCCTTCCTTCTTTTTCTTTGAAGATTTATTAACTAACTGAGGCTTAGTTAATTTATGTTTCATTTTCATACCATCTCACATTTGTTTCACAAGATAACTTTTGGTTGATCATCATGCTCTAGTCGTTGTTTGTGGTTTTTCTGATGTATCATGAAAGGTAACTTCAAGCGGGAACTCATGAAAGCGTCCTGAGACTGATCACTTAATCAAATCAATCTAAGAATTGATTTAAGACTTTAATGGTTTTCCTTGCTTCCATTACATATCAAATAAGTAAGGTGGTGCTCCGAGGCTGTATTAGTATTGATATTAATAGAAATATTAATATTGATATCATACATAGTGACGCTACATATTGTGATGCCCAAGGAAAATCACAACACAGGAAAGCCTCGCCTGAACTAACACCCTCTCTCAATTAAGCCTCAAGTCTTACCAGGACAGCATTTTAATATTGATGTAATTTAACAAATTAAATGTGTATTCAAAGTTGTAAAATCTATCCATGAATTAAATTATGGATAGACAGTAAATGTGACACAGTGCTTTTACATCAGTCTTCAAAAGTCTATAGTATCAGAAAAAAAAGTTACTAGATTTGTCACTCGTCACATTTGGGCAGAACTAAAACATGCAATGCCTATATTTAGCAGAGAGCCACAGTGAGATGCATCTGAGACAGATCTGGGCCAACGCGCCCAGTGTGAACTCAATCATTGACAATAACGGCCGCTAATGGTCTAGATTTATATTGCGGTTTTCAAGGCACTCAAAGCGCTCACAGTAGATCCTTTATTCATTCACTCCTCATTCATACTCTGTGATGGTAAGCTACAGTATGTATGTAGCCACAGCTGCCCTGGGGCAGACCAATGGAAGCGCGACAGTCATTTCATGCCTATGGCCCCTCCGACCACCACCGGAACATTCACACACAAGTGATGCCCCCACTCAAGGCAAAGAGGGTTAAAGGAATAGTTCACCCTCAGAATGATGTAACTTTATTTTCCACTTACCCTGATGGTGAGCAAGACTCTGGACCACTTTTTTAATATCTCAAATGCAGACGGAGATCAGGGCGACTTCTCGTTTCCCCCCAATGGAGTTCGCCAGGGTCCGAGCCAAAAAGGTCCATAAAAGTCCACAAAAAATTGTCAATATTCCTCCATACTGCTCGTCCCATGTAATCCAAGTGCCCTGAGTGGGTAATGTCCAGAATTCACTTAAAACTACGCCATTTAGTATATTTTTAGAGTCTAAACAAGACTACATCGCATGCCCAGCAAGCACGCCGATGCACAGTCACGAAACTACGGAAGCCGCGGCAGACGAGATCGCGCGTTCTCTTTTTCTTTCTTTCTTTCTTTCTTTTAGATCAATATCCAACCCTTCCTGTGTTTGTCCCGGTTTGTTTAGAGCTCTTGCGCTCTTACAACAATGTAATCAGTGAACTTCTTCTTCTACGCTTGCATTATTGGCAGAGTAGGATCTGAACGCCGAGGCTTCCGTAGTTTCGTGACCGCGCATGTGCGCGCATCACGGAAGTAAACAATACTCCTTTTTAGGCTCTAAAAATATAGTGAATGACATCGTTTCGAGTAAATTCTGGACGCTACCCAGTCAGGACACTTGGGCCCAATCCCAAACCGCCCCCTACACACTACCCCTTAACTATTGAGTGTCACTCCCAATGAAGTCACACTTGCAGCTGTAGAGGGCGCCTTGATTGCAGGTGGAGGGTGTTAATGACAACGAGACGCCCTCTTCCACCAACTGGAAAAGGAAAGCAGTCATCGCCGTGGCAATACAAACACCCCCGTGTCAAATAAAACTGTATGGAAATACTAACTCACACTCATGTGTGGGGAATTATGTTCTATTTTAAATAAATAATAATAATCATGATCCTAAACAATTAAATAAATGATTAAATTATTATTACTACGAATGATCATTTATCATTGTCATCATCATCATCATCATTATTACTATTAATTATTATTATTATCATTATGCCAATAGGAGGATTATAATCCTCTTCTCCTGCTCAAACATTCCCTTCCATGAGCGCCAGTGGTTTGATACCTGTGCACCTGTCGTTTTTTTTTTTTTTTACCCCATAAAATAACTCCATTCATGTTTTTCTGTCAGTATTGACAAACATGCATGACACGTGCGGAACTCGTGTGGAACATGACTGTTTCCTCCACCATTTAGCCGTTGCACCCACTGCAAAATCTGCTGATGCAGACTCGCTGATTGAGGACTGCACTGACCCTGCACTTGGGACGGCCCTTACTATGCGGAGCCCCCGGGAAGGATTACATGGGACGAGCAGTATGGAGGAATATTGACAATTTTTTGTGGACTTTTATGGACCTTTTTGGCTCGGACCCTGGCGAACTCCATTGGGGGGAAACGAGAAGTCGTCCTGATCTCTGACTGCATTTGAGATATTAAAAAAGTGGTCCAGAGTCTTGCTCACCATCAGGGTAAGTGGAAAATAAAGTTAAATCATTATGAGGGTGAACTATTCCTTTAAGATTGGTGTAATGTGCTCCCGCCCTCTGGTCCTTGTCAGAACACGCGCGGCTGGGTTCTGAAGTAGTTGTAAACTAGAAAGGAAGACCAGAGAGCAGGGCATTGCAGTAATCTATTCTACTGGAAAAGCATGCATCAGCACCTCCATGCTGGCAAGAGAGAGAAATGGGCGAACTCTGGCGATGTTTTTAAGATGATAAAAACCTGTCTTTGTGACATTTCTGATATGTTGGATAAAATTCAGCTCAGAATCAATAGGAACACCCAGATTTCTTACACACTGAGAGGGTTTAAAACTCTGCAGTTTGCATGAAATGATCTCTCTCTTGTCTTCAAGACCAATGATTAAAACTTCAGTCTTGTCCTGGTTGAGCTGTAACAAGTTCTCTGCCATCCATGACTTTACATCTAAAATACAGTTTAAAAGGGTGTTAACTGGCTCCAGGTCATCAGGAGACACGGCGATGTAAAGCTGGGTATCATCAGCATAGCTGTGAAAGTCAATGCCGTGTTTCCTGATGACGTCCCCAAGTGGTAACATGTAAAGATTAAAAAGTATTGGGCCTAAAATTGATCCTTGGGGAACCCCACATTTTATCTTATGGGTCCTTGAAGAGCATGTATCCAAACTTACAAAAAACTGTTGATCTGTGAGATAGGAGTAAAACCATTTTAAAACAGTGCCTGAGAGGCCCACTAAACTTCTCAGTCTGTCTAATAAAACCTGGTGATCTACTGTATCAAATGCCGCACGTAAATCCAGTAGCACCAGAACAGAAAGATTCTGTGCGTCCAAATTACATCTCAAATCATTAACAATCTTTAAGAGGGCCGTCTCGGTACTGTGGTTTGTTCTAAAACCAGATTGACATCTTTCTAAAATATTGTTTCTATTTAAAAACTCATGTAATTGAATAAAAACAACTTTTTCTATCATTTTACTTAAAAACGGTGAGTTGGATACTGGTCTGTAGTTATCAGAAATGTTAGCTGCGTGCGGTTGCATGTCTAAACTACTCTTCTTCAGAAGGGGCCTCACCACCACCGTTTTAAAGGCTGATGGGAAAACACCCGTCTGAAGAGAGCAGTTCACAATGTTTGAAAGCTCATGTTCAAGGATGCCATAAAATGTCGTTAAAAGCGATGTGGGAATGGGGTCTAAAAGGCAGGTTGTTGGGTGTAGCTGGGAGAAAACTCGACCAAGCATCTTCGCATCAACCAGGACAAAACTTTCCAGTGTTTCCTCGGGTAAAAATTATGCTTCTGACAAGTTAAAATCAGTCCTTCGTTGGGATAAAAGATTTGATCTTATTGCATCAATTTTATCTCTGAAGTGGTCGGCAAAGTTCTCACAAGTAGCAGCTGACTGTGGCATGGTGGGTTTGTTAGAATCAGCATTTATTAAAAAATCGATGGTTTTAAAAAGGAATTTTGGATTATTTTTATTGTCAGTTATGAGATTTGAAAAGTGCTGTGTTCTTGCCAGTTTCACTGCATTATTGTAGATTTTGAGTTAATTACGTAAAATTTCATAATGAACGGTTAATTTCGTCTTTCTCCATTTTCTTTCTGCTCTCCTACATTTTTGTTTCAAATCTGTGATTTCCTTGGTTTTTCATGGTGGCTTCAGTTTGCTTTTTACAGTTTTTGTTCTAAGTGGTGCCACTAGTTCAATTGCTGATCTTAATCTGCTGTTAAAATCATCAACAATAATTGCATGAAGCGGGTAAAATTGGAGCAAGAGTTTTGTCTAAAATATCAATAAAATTTGCAGCCACTTCAGAAGTAATATATCGTTTCTTCACCGTTCCCACTGAGGCCTCCTGTTGGTTAAAACTGGTGATGTTAAAAAACACACAGTAGTGGTCTGACACAGTCAGGTCAACAACAGAGGACACACCAGTGGACAGGCCATAAGTTATGACCAGGTCCAGGGTGTGTCCTCTGTTGTGGGTTGGCTGTGTTACATCCTGTATAAAATCCATACTGTTTAAAAGATCTAAGAACTCGTTGGCAAGGGAATCATTGCTACGATCAATGTGCAAGTTAAAATCACCAGTTATTAAAATCTCGTTGTACTTGGAGTGTACTGCTGATAAAAATTCAGAAAATTTATTGGATAAAACAGGGAGATTTCGGTCTATAAACTGTGATGCATAAAACTGGTGGGCTGTTAAAAACAAATGCATGATGCTCGAATGAAGAATAGTTATGTAATTTGATTTCTTTTACTGGAATAGAGCTACGAGCTAATGAAGCTGTACCACCACCTTTCCTTCCTTCCCTTGTAGAAAATAAAAAGTTTTAAAAATTAGGAGGGGAAGCCTCGGTGAGAACAAGTGATGCATCGGTGCCAAGCCATGTCTTGGTTAAAAAGAGACAGTCAACCTTATTATCTAAAATCAGATCATTTACAATAAAAGATTTATTTAAAAGAGATCTAATTTTTATGAGGCCCGTCTTTAGTGTGTTACCAGCATTTTGTTTTTTTATTGTTAAGTTGGTGTTAGTGACAGGTGACAAGTATCTCGGGCGTGGGATGACGTATGATGATTTGGAGTGTTTGTGGCGTCTGCAGGTGATATGTACTGGTATGTGGTGTGTGTGGGAGCAGGGTTTGACTGGGGGAAGAGTTTCCTGGTGGTGTTCTGGCAATGGCGGCCATTGGGGGGAGCTAGTGAGTGAAGTGAAGTGGTGTGTTGGCTGGGGTGATGCAGAGGAAGACAGGAGTATGGAGAAGTGTGGTGTAAACAGTCACGCACATGTGGCCGATTGAACATTGTGCTGCATGTGTGAGCAGAGCACGCTTGAGCCCAAAATACTGGGGTGCACGCCATCAGGCATAAAAAATGATGGACGGTTCAAGAACAGATTAAAAATGTCGTAGCTCACTTCAGACAGTGAGCTACGTTTATCAGACAAGACAGCATCTGGAAAATAAATAAACTTACAGGTAATGACAAGGTTGTGGTCACCTCCCTCAGTGTTGCTGCAGAAGTTTTCTTGTAAATCCATTTGTTTTAAAACCCAGACCTGACTGCACAGAAGTTACTACCAAGCTCCACACACGCAACTGAATCAGACAGGGAGGGGGGAGGGGGGAGCGAAGCGGATGGTGCATAGACCGTTAGGAGAGAAGAGTGCTGCAAAATGCGCTGCAATTCGGTGGCCAAACTTCCCGTGCTACCTTGCGGACGCAATGTCAAATGACGCTGCATCCGCAGTTTTGATACAGGAAGAAGACGGTCGTGGTAAATTCAAACCCTGTAAGCGATAGTTATTGATTCTTCTGCTGTCAGCAAACAATCCAGATCAACTTTAAGACCACTAAAAAGTATAACTACGAAGAAAAAGCGTAGTCAACAACATTATAGCTTCAGTTTGTGCATGCTCCTGTGACGGCTTGGCTCGTGGCTGCAGTTACCTGAAGCGCCAGTCGCGGCAGTTTCGAGTTTCATTTCTTAATCTTGCCTCTAGTCCATTTAATGCAAACAACATGCAGATTCAGTCTGATTAGTTTTATGAAAAATGGTCAAAATGGGTTTCATGTCAGCATGGCTCGATACCACTTTTTCACGTCCATCCCAAGACAGCAGCCTTGAGGATCAGCTCATACCAATCCAACACTGATCTGATTCTTTTTGTCACAAGTTGTTAATACATGGATGTAATCTGCTTGATACTGTCATCTAAAAACAATATTCAACAGCTGCTCTGGTCCCCTAAAGAAAGAATGAAAATATGTTACCAGAACTGAGGACATCCATCACTGCTGCGGTACTCAGTTGTTTTATTTTTCTCCTCCATTTAGCATAAAGTAATTCCACATGGCAGACATGACTACAGCTCTGCAGGTTTTCCATCATGTGACAAAAACACATGCACATAGCCACTACAGCAACAGGTTCTCCGTGTTGAGGCATGACGTGCAAAATATCATAGAGGGATATGATAAAGTTTGAGCTTTAACGATTTGGGATCGAACAGGTTCTAATTAAAAAAACAACAAAAAAAACAGATACCCGATCCAGGCCAAAATGGGTGGATCGGACCATCCCTTGTTTCATGTGTCAGCAGAAAGACCTGATTTTGTGTGATAAGTGTGAATATAGTTCTCCTGGGTGCAAACTTGTTTAAGGTGCAAAAATTTCTTGAGTTTTTTTTTAATCATTATGTGCTCTCTGTACAGAAACTTCCCTGGGTCATAGTTTGTTTTCTAATCTTATGTGCAGGGTTTTTCCAGCATATAAAACTATGACGCAGCCACCCTCAGAGTAATTTTGTGCTTTCCTCAGCTCCTAAAACTCTGACATTGGGAAAACTTATTTTCTGACATTTGTTGTGGTAGATGGATGTCATTATTACTGCAGTTGCAGCATTGCACCCATGCAGTGGCACTGCATCAACAACAATGCACTGTAACTCGCTGCTAAAACTGCCAATGAGGGAGAAAGAAGCTGTGAAATTCCCTTCCTGGAAGATTTTTTATGTTAATTATTATTATTGTGGGGGAAAAAAATCCTGCTCAAAAATTGGGATCTCAATTTGAAGAAAAAAAAAAAATTCAAGACTTTTTAGATTTTTAAGACCCTTCAAGAACCCTGAATTCTCCAGTCAGGAGTGACTGCTCAGATTGACAAAATACTACCTAATGCCTGAAACAGAGACCTCTCTGCCCACTTACACATACACTAACACACACGCAGACTCACAACACATCCTGGATCTCACTGGCTCGCTGACCCCACCCCCTCCCCCTGACAGAGGGGCTGAAGGATGTGCTTGGAGAAACTGCAACCTCGCTTTGCTGGTAGGAAAATTCCCCACCCACCGCTGATGTGTCTATGATGTTGTAACCTGTCTGAATATGTGCTTAATTGTATTGAGGTGTGTTTTTATCACTTAAAGATAAATCCCCTGTAGGGGGCGTGTTTTTAGGATTCCCCCTCCCCAATGTCCCCTTCTCATCATGTATCTGCAAACAGGTGTGCTGCTCATGTGGCTGCACCCTCAGTCTGCCCGGTTCTGTTTGTAATCTGTCTATTGTCTGTATAATCTTGGGTGGGTTGTACTGAAAGCAAAATTTCATTGCACTGGGTACAATGATAATAAATCTGAATCTGAAAAAGAAAAACACATGCACACACTTTACATGATTCCATGCTTGTCAGCATCAGAGAAGCATTAACACATAGGCTAATTAAGTCACTGACATTTCCCTACTTGACCACCCCATCACTTTATTTTTACCCCACTCAGATAAAGCACACAAAGGTCTAAGCCCATTTAATAGACAGTAATTTTGAAAGTGACAGAAAAATTTGAAACATTTAACATAAGCTTTGCCATACAGTTTAGTAGCACAAACCGTATGCTTATTAGACAATAAAGCAAAACAAACAAACAAAAGAAACCCTACGTTTTCTATTTGTGCCATTATGACAGTGATCTTTCTTCCTGCAGCTCTACCTTTGGCATTAAAATCCTTAAACAGGTTGTCCATCTGACAGTCCAGTACTCCAAGAAATTTGGAGGTCAGAGGTATGGTTGTCAGTCGCATAAACTCCAAGTTATTCTGTAAAAAGACAACACAAACAGGATGCAGATTTGAGCAGTTTGTAAAGAAGGTCATAGATAGACAAAGTTACTACACTTCAAATTCACACTTGCCTCACTGACATCAAAGAGCGCTGGCCATTTGTGTCGGAACTCTGGAATCGCTGGCTCCTAAAGAAACTCCAGCCTCCTGACTAAGAAGGTATGCTGCATCCACTTCTTGATCTAAGTCTCATCCTTTTTCTCCTTTAACTCTTTCAGTAGAGCCACCCTCTGTGCCTCCACACCCTCTTTTGTTTCACCTCTGGGCATATTTGGACAGAAATTAACTTCTGCCTTCCTGGGCTTCTTGATGTTAGCTGCTGGCTTCTCCTGGCCTTTCCCTTAATTCATCAAAGAGTTGACTGTAACCTCAGAATGTCCAGCTCAGCTAAGAAGAGAAATAATTTTATTTTTACATTAAATGTAAGTGCGTTGGACTTGCATTTAATATCCTGCACCACCTTGCGCACAAATGTGGTCAAGCAGAAGACTTGGTGCTTCAGATGAAAACAAAGTAGAACCCATTAAATAAAGCACATACCTATGCTTTGAGCTGAAGTTCATCATCTTTATTTTCAAGTAGTACTTCCAACCACAGTAGCTACTGCGAGTGCCTTTCTCCAGTAGACAGAGGTGGGACTGTATCAGAGCTTTGGCCACTTCTTGTTACTGCTCATCCTTTGGATATGCCATAGACTTGATGATTTCTTCAGTTAGGCCTTCAGGAATATCAGAGCGTGTTTTGGGGGTAGGAGACAGCAAAGTTTTGTGTGCTTTGAACTCATCATCACAGCACAGTAAGAGAAGTGACAAAACAACAAGTGGGCCTTTCCCATTGCAGCTGCACAGGGCACGGTACAGTACAGTACAGCAGTATACACTAAAGATGACCAGGACGGTTTTTGTTTCCACACAAGAGAAGCAGTTGTCTACTACCTGGAAGTGGGTGGAGTATATGTGGTCGAGACTGCCGTGACATCACTGCCGTGCCACGCAGTGGCCAGTGAAGTAAAAACAACAATGTAGGCATTGGATGATATTGAGGTGTTACTGCTGTTGTTTTCTCTGTAGCTTGTAGTCACTAAAAACAGACAGATATTTTTAGAAGAGGCTAGGCGAAACACATATGATGCATATGACGACAATTTCCTTTGACCAATCAGTTGGGAGCTGTCAGGTATATCACATTTTGTGTAGGTTCAGCACAGTCAGAGCTAGCTCTGCAATGGGTGCAGAAAATAGTAACGGCTCGTAACGGGTTTTCCTGTTACGAATAAACACGAATAAAGCGTGCCATGCCGTGTGGAAGGGTTACGAAAATGGGTAGTGGAAAAGGCCCAAAAGACCGGGCCAAGGACAGGACCGGGTCTCGGGCGATGACAAGATGATGGTATTCCTGCTGCTGTAGGAGTCTGAATCATTTGCTTCATGTGATGAGGAGCTGACACCGGAAGGAATATCTGGGGTTGTAGGGCTGGCACCTATTGTGACTGGATTAGAGCTGGTGGACTCAAAAGGCATTTACACTACTTTCACAGAAACTATATCTTCAAGTTCTGATGTTGACGAGAGGTTCATAAACTGATCATCCATTTCTCTGTCTGTACTGAAGTCTGAATGGCTCAGTAACTTGGAAGGAAGTCTTTATTTGTAGAGCAAATTCCTCCACAGTGTTCGGTATTCCCGATTTGATGATGAGTTTCCTTGCATCGTTTCCACCTCCAAAGAGGACTCTGAAAGTTGCTCATCCTGCCATTCTGCTTTGCTGATCTAAGGTGGAGACACAAACCAGCAAAGTGTTCACATGCAGAGCAGATATCCGACAGCAGAGTACTGTATCCTACTGTTAGGTAGCAATGCACCTTCAATATGAAAATTTTTTTTTGCGATGAATTATTTTTATTATTATTGTACAAAATAAAATCAAGTACAATGCAACATACAGACCCTTTCAGTGGGCTGATTTCTTCACAGTATTCTGATTTTTTGAATTCCTGTTTTCGTAGGATTTATGAGCTGGAAGCCCAAATTATGTAAAAATAAACAAATGAATACTTGAAATCATTTAAATTGTGGGCCCTGAATCTATAATCTATGAAGGTTTAATTTTTTCAAATTATATTATGTAAATGAAACCCATTTTCCATGATATTCTAATTTTTTGGAAAGGGTCTAACACACATACACATACACACATATTCCCTCTTTACCCCATTTAAAAAATATGTATCACATAAGGTAGGTCTTACTTCAGCATGGAACCAAGAATTAACTTAACAAAACCTGTTATGGATCCGACATGATGAGAGCTTACAAGCAAACGAGTCAATCCTTCATGGAATCAGCAAACTTTTCTGCCATCTGTGGGGTGTCAAAGATATGAGTGGTTCCACCGCGCATCACTTTCAGTTTGGCAGGGTAAAGCAAAAAGGTGCGGAAACCCATCTTCTGTATGGTGCCCATCACGTTGGAGAAAGCCATTCTGCATCCGAAGGTGCGTGCGCTGTAATCGGGAGTAAAATGGACTGGAGAGCCGTTCAGCTCCACCATCTTTTTCCGAGCAGCGCCCAAGATCTTCTACCTGTTGGTGTATCTCAGCAGCTTCAGCAGAAGGGTACGCGGAGGGTTGGTGTCTTTCCTCGCTAGACCCACTCGGTGTGCACGCATGATTTCAACTGACCCCAACTCTAGGAACCACTTCGGGATGGTGTCGAGGAGATAGGTGAGAGGGTTTGCTGTTGTTAGCCGGTCTTCCAAATCGGCTACCCTTTCCTCCAGCGCAGCGCACACAGTTGTTAGATTGTCCACTGATTTAGAGAGGCAGTCGTTCAGCTCCGCCAGGCGGCTTTTGGTGTTTTTTTTGCGCTCCATACATGCCGAGGTGTCTGCCCAAATGGTTAACATCTCAGTATGAAATTCAGCTATCTGTTCCGCCACCATGGCTTGTATTTTGGTTGAAAGTTGGGCAACCACCTCTTCCACCAGCGTGGGGATGGCTTCCTTAATAGCATCCGCTACGACTAGCTTGACTAGCTTAGCAAGTTCGTCCTTATCAACAGAGGGGGTATTAATTTGTTCTTGAGCTTGTTTGGCAGAATGCTTCTTTGACGATGCCGCTATCACTTTCTATTTAGCAAAAATGTCGACCTAATGACCAGAAATGTGGTAAAAATAAAACAGAAAACAAGGTATTTCAGGGGAGAGCTATGATGGCAAACTACTGCATCCCTCGCTGCGGTCACGTGACTCCTTCAATATGAAATTTTGACATCCATGTGAAACAAGAGTGATTCAGGGTCATTAAAATTATTGCAACTCGAAGGTTCGTTAACGTGGATCAAGGTTTTAATCATCTCTTTAAAACTGCTGTGCTCCACTCTGTAGAAAGGGACCAGATCTTTGCACAAGTATGTTACCTTTGTTTGCAGTCACCATCACTTGGTACATCTAGAAAAGTATTGTTTTCTGTTTAACATCCAATCTTTTAAATCCGACTTTTTTTTTTTTTTTTTTTTATTCTCTCCCCCTCCCTTTCTCTCCCCCCTATAATATAGGATTATATTTTTTAATTAATTTTTTTTTTTTTCCCCTATCTTCCCATTATGAAGTGGAGCAAGGGAGGAGTAGTGATCCTCCCCCCCCCCCCCCCCCCCCCCCCCCCTTTTCATAATATTTTAATTTAATTAAAAAAAAAAAAAAAAATTATACCTTTGATGAAATGTTCTCTTCAGGCTCCATAATTGGATCCGACTGTGTAGGCCACAAGTGGCTAGCAATGTCTTAGCTCCTCAAACTGAACAGAGGCAAACTTTCTATCTGGTGACTGAGTCCACTGAAAGGCCCTGAAATGATGCTGGTACCATGCAAAATATAAATGAACTATGAAGTTCAACTCAGCTCCCACAATACACATTTGTAGAATCTCTGCAAATTTAGGCATTTCAGCAGTTGAATTGCATCCAACTAGCATTCCATTTCTAAAGTTGATCACCCTAGTTGTGACATTGTTAGATTAACTTGACCAGAGGTGTCAAAAATTGGGTAGAAGTATAAAGTAGAAACCCTATCCAGCAGTTTTTCCAACCAATTACTGAGCCAGCTGGGTTTAATTAGCTCCTCTCCCAGGTAGATGAGCTTTTTTTTTTTTTTTTTTTTTTTTTTTTTTTTTTTTTTCTTTTTTTTTTTTTTTTCTTTTTTCTTTTTTTTTTTTTTTTTTTTTTTTTCTTTTTTTTTTTTTCTTTTTTTTCTTCTTTTTTTTTTTTTTTTTTTTTTTTTTTTTTTTTTTTTTTTTTTTTTTTTTTTTTTGGCCCCCTCCCCCCCCCCCGGGCCCCCCCCCCCCCCGCCGGGCCCCCCCGCCCCGCCCCCCCCCCCCCCCCGTTAGTGAAAACGGCTGTTCTAAATGTACTGGGAGATCCAAAAACATGGGAGGATTTGTACTTGAAAACTACTTTTACTTGTACTTTTGACACCTCTGAACTTGACAAATGAATGAGAGCCATTACAACCTCCTCAGTCAGAACATCAGTGGGGACTGTGGGAACATTTTTCACTTCCAGATTTGAAGCACTGACACTAGACCAGCGCAAGTGATAACTGATTAATTGCTGCAGTTGGTTGCCAGAGTGAGTGCAATATTCCTGAAATTATTTGTGTGTTGGGCAACTTATTTAAAATAAAAACTGTGCTTTGCCTCAAATCTTATTGTCCATACACCCAGTAGTCAAGTTGAGGGGGGATGAAGGGGGATGGCATCCCCCCTGAAATAAAAAACGATCAAAATCATCCCCCCTGTAAAACTGCCATCCCCCCATACCATCCCCTCCCTTTTTACAGTAAATCCTGGAAATATAACCAATACTCATTTAACCGTTTCATTATCAGAAAACAGTACGGATGTTGAGTAAAAGAAATAAAATCTGAAGGCACAGGGGCACACGCACATGCAATGACGCAACATGATTGGTTGATGCCCGATGCCAGAGGGAGCCGCGCAAGCTGCAGCGGAGAAGGACTGCTGCGCTGCAATGTCAGCACGGCCAAACGAGCGGCTGGACAACATGATATCGGAGAGTATTTTAAAAAAGATGATAGTCACAGGTGAGCAATGACTCAAGACTCAGAATCTCAATCATTACTTTTGATCAATCTATACAAAAGTCGCTAAACTCGTCACAAGTTGCACAATAACAACACAGCCAGGGTCCGAAATTAACACTCGCCAGGCGCCAAATGCGAGTTAATTTTTTGGTGAGTAAATCTCAGAGGTCTATCCGCCACATGGCGAGTAAATTTTTCTGTCAAATTATTCATGTTTTTAAACCTTCATTTTGTTGGATTTCTTCTTTATGTTGCTCTACCGTCTACATGTTTAATCGATGCGCATATTCCCAAACACACAAACGCACCTTCGTGACATGAGCATGAGACCCCCCCCCCCCACTACGTTACCTCCGTTTACTAAAAACTAGTGATTAGCTCAGGCTGAATAAGTGGCGCGAAATATGTGGAGACTTTTATCAGGAGCTGGTCAGCCTTCCATCAGAAATCACGGTGGACTGGAGAGTAAACCAGCAGATTTACACGCCAACCAGAGAGTTCAGAGAGAAGCGGCGCTTTGGAGACGTTGCAAGACACCGGCTGCACTAGTCAGGGTCCGCTCCATTTACTGCCCTGGCGACTGAAAGGCGAGTCAGGTGGGCGGAGTTTCACTCATCTGCTCAGATCCGACGTCGTGTTGTTCCATCTGGACAAATAACGTTGATATGCGCCTTTATTGAAGCTCAGTAGATAAATATGAGCATTAAAATGGTTCCTGGAACAACTTGGGTCGGATTCTGATTCTGTTCATCTGCAGCAACATCATGTCACAGTCCACCTGCTTTACACTGTTACTGTCCTCGTTTGTTAAAAGACCTCCGATGGATCTCTGTTGCACTGAGACTACAGCCTGAAACAGACGTGTGCAAACTTATCTGTTAGTATAAACGTTTATTCTTTTTAATTATCATTTTGTTTTGTTTAAGCATCTTTCCATCTGTAAATGATTTCCCCTCCATTTAAGCAGCAAAAAGTTGTAAAAGGGGGTTTCAAAACACTGAAACTAGTTAAAAAAAAAAAAAAAAAAGACTCGGAAAACACTGTCAGATCTCCTTATTGTCCAACTGTGTTCTCCAGAGATCAGGGAGTAGCTATGCTCCCATCAGGCTGTAAGGCTGCAGGACTGTCAGGACCAGGAGGCCAGATTTCATGGACTTGGTGAAAGCACAAAATAGAGAACGAGGAGTCTGACCAGGAAGTTTCAAATGAATGAATTCAGAAATGACCAGTTTACTAAATACAACTATGTTTTTATTGTTGTTTTTTTTCAGTTCGCATCCAGTATAGTCAGTCAGTCAGTCATGTTCTGTACCGCTTATCCAGTTCAGGGTCACGGGAGCATCCAGTATAATACTGTATTAACAGCCTAAAGATATATGTGTGTAAAATGGTTTCAGATTTTGGCCGGTAAAAAATATGCTTGGACGGTAGATTTTAAAGAGAATCTCCTATGAGTTTTTCCATCCCCCCTGAAACTTTTTTACAACTCGACTACTGCATACACCCACAAGAGGTCCAAAGCACATGATCAAATGCGGCTTGTGCTCAGGATACAAAGGCTCACCTGCAAAAGGCTCACGTAGTCTCCATCTGTGCTCAGACACTTTAGCATCAAGGTAATCAGCTGCTTTTAGGTGGCGCTAAAGAGGCTAGCTTAGCAGCTAGCAGCCTCTCTAGTTCACGTCATTCGGAGAAAGAAATTCAATTCGCGCACTGTGGAGAGCGCGTGCTTGTGGCCGATTCTGGTGAGAAGAGAGCGCCCGCACTCAAAGACGAAGTCACTTTCACTTTCCGGATTTTCTGGCACGTTATAACTGAGGTCCCGTTCCAGTACACGTTTTAACGTGAAAAAGTGGGATTTCCGGGTGATGACTCCTTTAAATAATTCATGTTGTAGGTCTGTTAGCAGCCGAATAATTCTGTTACTATTAGTGTGGCATAAGGCAAGATGTGCCGGGCAGGCGAGTTTAAACCACAGTCTGCCCGTGAGTCGCACGCGCTGACCATTCAGCCAAAGAGATGTCTCTATGACCAAGTAGCCAGAGACATGATGAAGGACCCTCAACTGTCACATCATCATCGTTGTAGTTTCTTCTACTGATTAACAACATTAGTCTGTCAAGGTGGAAACAGTCTTACAGACATACTGTAAACACCGCGTCCACTTAAAGTGTAATGCTGAAGATGGATGCGCTGGGGCTGCTGGAGGATTATTCAAATGATATCAGGAAAGACCGCGGTTTTAAGAACCATAATTTCCTGAATCATGAAGTCTGTGGCTGCTATCAGACTCCACAGAGCAGCGCTTTCATCTTTGTCCTGAACTGCTGTCTCGCTGCGTCAGCTGTTGAGCGGCTCCTCAATGAATGGTTGAGATGTCAGGGAAAGATGCTGTACCATCCAGCAGGTTATAGAATAATCATGGCTGTGATGTTCAGCACATTCCTTCCACCTCCACTCCACCATCCAGAGGAGATTCTCCTGTCGGCTTTATTGTTAACAAAGCGAGGGGCACACCTCTCCTGTTCATCGCCTTTTTACTGCACACTTTTTAACTTTTACTTTCCGTTTTACATGGATGTAACTTTGTACTTCGTTATGAGCCTATTTTTTGTTATTATGTCATTAATTTATTCGGTGAAGGTTATTCTATTGGAATTCCTCTTTATATGTTTGAGATTTGGACCATGCGCTGCTCGCACAGACTGTTGCACCCTTTTAATTTTCTTTCCCGACTTTAAGTTAACTTTGTTAAGCAAAGAAAAAAACATACAAAAATATTAGGTTTATGCCTGCAATGTTAACTGAAAGATAAAAATCAAATTAATGAATTGTTTCACACCAACATACCTTTTAATTTTCTTTTTGGTAAATATTTTAATAAATAAGGATTTAAAGACATGTTTTAAAGCCTAATCAGTGGTATAGAAAGATGAAAGTTCATGGAGACTGTCCTGTTATCTTATGCCAAGTGAAAAATTAAATTTATTGAATAATGTGCTATAGCTCTTTCTCTGGAGCAGGAAAAGACACAAAAGAGATTATTGATCAATAGGGACGAAAAAAACAAAACATGATTCGGTTATTCGTCAACGAATGGCATGATCTGATGAATCAGGTTCGACTACTGTATGAAAATTCTTAGTCGGGGACGCCCCTAAATAAATATATGAATAAAATATTTAAACACGGAAGAGGGCGGGGCCGAGGCGGAACACAGGGAGTCAGCTGTCGGGAAAGTGTCGGCCTGAGCAGGGGATTGGATCGAGAGCAGAGAGAAGCGGGACAAACAGCTACGTTGACCATTGTAAGCCATCCGGCCGGATGGTTCGTATTGGTTAATGTTTTTGCAGCCCAGTAGCCACCAGAGTTGATGGATTTTTTTCTTTTTTTTGCTCTTCACATTGTGTAGATTGTACTATAGGACCATTACCACCAACTAAATGAGGTTATTATTATTGATCAAACTTTCAAATCGTAGACCAAAGCTTTAACTACACCTGCTTTAAAATCCTTTAGACTGTGTGGAGTATGTTTAGGTTTTTATGCAAATTAAAAGTGGCATATATTTTTGACTGATATGTACGTCCATCCCAGGGATGGGCAACTCTGGTCCTCGAGTATTAGGATTTTCCAGGCTGCAGCACACCTGACTTCAATCAATGGGTGATTGTTCAGAGCTTGTTCTGAAGCTCTGCACAGGTATCAAGGTGTGTTACCTCAGGGAAATGCCTAATGCCTCGTTTTCGCTTTAAAATTTTGGCACTGACTTTCAGAGCTCTGCATGGTCAGGCTCCATCTTACATCAGGGACCTTTTATGCCCCTATGCTCCCTCTCGGAGGCTAAGGTCACTGGACCAGAATCTGCTCATGGTCCCTCGTGCCCGCTTCAAGACACGAGGGGATCGTTCCTTCCAGGCCGTTGCACTGAGGCTCTGGACGATCTCCCGTTGTCTCTACGTTTGTTGGACTTCATTGATGTTTTTAAGAGCAAACTAAAAACCCACCTGTTTCTCCAAGCGTTTTAACTTCAGTAGCAAAAAAGGCTGTTTTATGACCACCATGCTGATTTTTATTCAAATTTTCTTATATTGTATTTGCTTGTATTGTTTTCTGTATTTTATATTTACTGTATTTAATTTTCTTGTATTTTAATTATTTCCTCTGTACAGCAAATTGTGACGTCGCCTTGTCTGTGAAAGGCGCTATAGAAATAAAACTTACTTACTTACTAATACCTGTAGGATGCCGGCCCTCAAGGACTGGAGTTGCCCATCCCTGCATCAAACATACAAGTTACATTTTCACACCGCCTAAGGTGTTGATTAATATGACTAAAGTATTCCTTCTCTGTTAAAAGTTCTTCACATTCATATGTCTGAAATTAGAAGGTGGACTGAGCACCTGCTGTATCTAACTTGCAGTGCGTTCAATATGTGTGACTCCAGTGGCTACAAGGATAGTCTAGATACATACATGGATATTGGCCTGTCCAGCTAAGGGGAAATGTCTCAGCCTAAAATGTTTTAATAACTCATACCTGGTAGAAAACAAACTGTCACAAATTTGCAAGGCCACATTCACACAGCACCTGTGAATGAAGACAAAGAACAACAAATCACTTAGGTTATTTATTTTTTAAAAAGAGTTGCCTTTCTGCTTGACTTTGTTGTTAAGGTGTAATTGTTTTCATGATGATACAAATTATGCGTTTTTTTTTTTGTTTTTTTTTAAACATCTCCTTTTCAAAGTGCATAATGTACAACAATACCTGAAAGACCCACACATCCAACCTTGTCCGAGATCAGACTCTGTAGGCCTAATGACTTTCTTGTAAATCAAATCATTTATACTCTTAAAGGTGCCATGACATCAAATTTCAGTTTTCTGGGGTTTTGGGGGTATAATATGATCTGTTGTGCACTGATAAGCCCATGTGAATGTCCAGAGTGAGAATCAAATTCAAAGTATGCAGGGCAGTGGGTATGAGGACTGGAGTTGAGAAAAACTGCTCTACTGTGTAAGGCAGTTGATTCACTGACATTTTTCTTCAGTTTTTTAGTTAACTGCAGTTGAATAACTCGGTTTACAAGATAAAAATTATCACATCTTTTTACTTACACTAATTTATCCTGACAAACAACGACCTTTAGAAAAAATGTGTAGATTATTGATGCAATTCAATGGACTATTATGAATTTACGCTTGAGCAGCACACTCCGTATTATGACGAGTGATGTGCGAATTGATACTGAAATAGATATTTCCGATACCAGCCTTTAATTTACTAGAATCATTTTCATGTCAGAATATTGATGTTTTTGTCATTTTTGGTAAATATGGAGTTTTTCCCAAACTAGAATACAGTGGAAAGTAACTCGAATATCAGAATCCTGTCTAAATTATACCCAATTGGCAAGTACTACTTTTTCTTCTGCCCGCCACTGTAATGTGTAATGAGTCTCAGCAACACAGCACAGCAGAGCAGCACTGTGCTGATCTGAACATGTGAAGCTGCTGGCAGCTTCACGTGTTCATTTGTCTGCTCGGTTCAGTCTAGGTTAGGATATATTCCTAAGTCAAAGACATCCTATATGTATAGGATGTCTTTATATTTATGCATCTTACTCTGAATTTAAGTTTTATTCACGAAGTGTTCCATGAAAATGTAAACTATCAATTTATTTTTACATAATCTTTGTTTCCAGGTTGCATGGTGGCGTGGTATTTAGCACTGACGCCTCTCAGTAAGTCGCTACTTTGGCCTCCCTGTGTGGAGTTTGTATGTTCTCCTTGTGTATGCGTGGGTTCTCTCCAAGTACTCCAGCTTCCTCCCACCATCCAATGACATGCATGTTAGGTTAACTTAAGGCGGATTTCCACCGGGTCCGTGTGCGGTGCATTACGGCTGCGGTGCGGCTTCCGGAGCAAGTTGTGGCCGTTATAGTCAGTGGCGTGGCTCACTCCAGACACATGACACATGCGTCCCAGATCCGTCCCATGTGCGTCTCGCCGCGCCGCTCCTATCTCTGGCGCAGCACGCTCCCAGAGCGCGTCAAGCTCTGCAGCACAGACCGGACCAGACGGGAAACCAGACACGGGAACAGAGTAAAGCATTCGGTAAATTTCAGAATAAAAGCCTCCCGGAGAGTTGTGATGGCAGAAACTACAGTAACATTACCAGTGACTCCAGCTTAGAAGTCAAGCATGGACTGTGCGACCTGCGCATCCAGGACCTCGCGCCTGCATTCCTGCTGTGTGTTTTTTTATTTTAATAAATACATTACTCACATTTGATTTTCGTCTCTCTGTCCAAGTCACATAAAACAACTAAATAAAAAAATACCATCACAGTGGATTTACATATAGGAAAAAGACTGATCAAGATCTCCAACTTTGACGTGTGATTTGAAAAAATTGTTAACTCAAACAGATTGAAGGAACTGTGAGATTGCACTCAGGATTTTAACTCTGTAACGGCTGCATCAGGTAAGCAAAGCTTTTTTAAAGTTGAGACTAACCTAATTAAAAATTATTTGCGCATCTAACGGACTGTGCAGGTTTGCACTATTATTCATTAGAAATATAATAAGCCTACATTCAAACTGGATTATAAAGACTTATTGCTGAGTTTGCAGCGAAGAAAGCAAGAAAGTGGTGGTATGATCAATTAATGGGATAGACTATGCATGGTAAGTTAATTGTTAAAAATGTAAAGATGTTGTATAGAAATGTAGCCTACAATAAATGAGCATATATTATGAATGAAACGCGTCTGCTGGTTTAAGTTGGACAATGAATGGAAAAGTGACTGTATGTTGGACATTTATTGCGCACACACACCACTGGACATTTATCCAGCCCTCCTGGGCCCAGTTGTTCAAAACTGGGTTATTTTTTAACCAGCCGTTAAATACATTTAGCCGACCGTTAACTTTAACAGTCCGGTTATGTTGTTGTTCAAAACTCATTTAATTTTAACCGTGTGTTATCTTGACGTTAAAGTTAACACATCTAAGGACCGCCGCTAAAGTCTTAACGGTGGGGTTATATCTCATTATGCCGTTTGTTGCTAACGCTGCGTTCATGATGCCGGTTCAGAGAAGGAAGGACGGCGGTTATTGTGGCTTTGATTTTGACATCGGGGATTATTCTAACGAGGAGCTGCGCACCACTTCGGGAAAGAATGCATATATGTAATCCTTTGCGAGTCGATTTGGAGCGTGCAACGAGCTGTGGACACGACGGACTCACTATTTAAAATGACATTTTCTTCATCAGCAGAGAAATTTCTGCCTCTTTTTCCTTGAAGTGAAAGGGATCGTTTGCTTATCAATACTTTCTGTGTCCCGTGTGTTCTGTTACTGAGGGTTTGCTGTGCTGTGAGGCCGGATGAGCGGGGGGGGGGGGACGCAGGAGTGTGAAGAGAACGGGGAAGGATGGAGAGACTGGGGGATGAGGAAGAGTGTGTTGTGGCTAACAGCAGCTGTGTTCACGGTGGGGAAAATAAAGTGAGAGTCGGCCCTCGTGTCTTCCTCACAGCAATAAGGAGACACAGACTTACAACATTACTTTTTGCAATACCAGAAGTAAACAAAATGGGGAATTGTGGGATACATTGGTGCTAACCAGTGGTGCTAACTAGGGCTGTGTTAAACGATTATTTTTTAAACGATTAATCTATCGATTATTTTTTCGATGCATCGATTAATCTAATGATTCACTTTTTTAGCTCGATTCGACTCGATTCGATTCGATTATCGATTATCTCCTCATAAATTGACAGACAGCAATTTATATATGCTGATATAGATATCTAAAATGTAAAAAAGAGCATGTATAAAAAGGCAGTGGGAGCAGCAGCCTGTCATGGACTTTTTCATGAACCAACAGAATGTAAAATTTATGTTGAAAACACAGCGGACTGAAAAACAGGCTTTTAATTCTTTGATTTACATGAAAATAATAATAAAAAAAGTCATTATTGAAATAATATGATCATGTAAACTTGGAGGATTTAAGCTAAGACAGATATTATTTTCCAACAAAAGATAATGAAGATAAGTAAACATTCAGAGTTGAACATTATATTGAACATGGGTCTAGCTTCCAGAAAAAGTGCATCTTCATCTTCATTGTATTAATGCTTAATACGGGTACCAATCACTTGGAAATGAAATTAAAAATTCTTTATTTATCCCAGAAGTGACGACACAATACTATTACCAACAGATGAAACACTAATATGAGGTTGAGAACGTGACTTTAATTATATTCAGTCAGAGACGAGACAGCTCCGGGCATCAGCTGCAGTTCCACCCACGGCCAGCAGATGGAGCTCGTGCTTCATGCTGACCGTCTCAAACAGGCCTGACGTGTCTGAAGACATGGCGTCCATCTCACGGAAGTTGTCTCATGTCTCATTAGGCTTCGGATTCGCCATCTCTAATATATAGTTATACCTTCGATAAACGAGTGTGGTACTTCACTGCCTTACACTTTGGAAACTTGGAAGAGCCACTCGCGGAGATCGCGCCGCCATCTTTGTTTTAGTCTGAACTCGCATGGCGCCGCCATCTTTGTTTTGGTCTGATGACGCAACGGTACGCATATTTTGCGTCGACGTATTTTTTGCGTCGACGTAATCGATTACGTCGACGAATCGTCCCAGCCCTAGTGCTAACCCTATGGTTAACTTTGACGGTGCTGTTAGCTGACGGCATGACTAACCATGCTTTGAACAACGCATATTTAACAGTCGGTTAGCTAATGGCAGGTTAAGGATTTAACGGACCGTTAGGGTTTAACCAGTGGTTAAAATAACCGAGAATTGAACAACCGGGCCCTGATCATTATCATGTGATCCTGCAAATGTGATTTATCAGATTTATCTGCTGGTAGCACGGACTGCAGTCGCAGGCGCGCCGTGTCTGAGACGGTCGCGGTGGGAGCTGCTGCTCTGTAGAGGTCGGAACTACACCGCACCGCAGCCGTAACGCACACCACACGGACCCGGTGGAAATCCGCCTTAAGTGCTTTTCAACCCTGGTCTTAAGGGACCCCTGCCCTGCTGGTTTTCCAGATATTCCTACTTCAACACATCTGACTCAGATAAAAGGCTCGTTAGTAGCTCGCAAAGAACTTGATGAGCAGTTGAGTTGATCTGAATCAGGTGTGGTGGAGTTGAAAACCTGGAATACAGACCCTTTCCAAAAACTTAAGGTGGATATCCACCGGGTCCGTGTGCGGTGCATTACGGCTGCAGTGCTGCAGAGCAGCAGCTCCCACCGCGACCATGTCAGACACGGTGCGCCTACAACTGCAGTTCGTGCTACCACCAGATAAATCTGAAAAATCACATTTGCAGGATCATAATAATAATCAGGAGGTTAATAATGATCAGGAGGGCTGGATATGTTTCAGAGGACTTCATGATTCCTTCTGCTGAGGATCTGAATGGAGATGCAGATTTCATCTTCCAGCAGGACCTGGCCCCTGCCCATACCGCCAGAAGCACCAGAACCTGGTTTGATGCCCATGCCATCACAGTGCTTGACTGGCCAGCCAACTCGCCGGACCTGAACCCCATTGAGAATCTATGGAGTATCAAGAGGAAAATGAGGGACACCAGACCCAAAAACAAGAAGGGCTGAAAGCAAGCATCAAGGAAATCTGGGCTTCCATAACTCCCGGGCAATGCCACAGGCTGATTGCCTCAATGCCACGGCGCATCAAGGCAGTGATTAAGGCAAAGGGATTCCCAACCAAGTATTGAAGACTGACATATCGTTTTGAAAGTGCCACATTTTGATTTGATGTGATCCTAGTTTCTCTTTTTTATTTTTTATTTTTTCCTGCAAAAACTGAGAATGAAATGGTGATTTCTTCAGTGAATTCCTTTTTGAATTCCTGTTTTTGTGGATTTTACAAGCTGGAAGCCCAAATTATGTAAAAATAAACAAATGAATACTTGAAATCATTCAAATTGTGGGCCCTGAATCTATAAGCTATGAATGTTTAACTTTTTCAATGGTATTATGGAAATGAAGCACCTTTTCCATGATATTCTAATATTTTTTTGGGGGGGGGGGGTCTGTACATGCAGGGCAGGGGTCCCTGAGGACCAGGGTCCATCAACATATTTATAGCAAGAGTATTAAACAGAGAGGACAATAAGGGTATTGAAGCTTGGTGTTTTTTAAAAAAATATTCTTTTACATAGTTAAATCTGTTTTCAAAGCACTTTTCTAAACAGATTAAGTTTTTGTTCAAAGCATTGAATCTCACCAATACTGGCTTAAATTTTAAATGGTATCGTATTGGAAAGCAATTCACTGGTATCGCACATCACTAATGCTGGGCTTACACCTAACAATTTTCACCATCGCAGACTTAAGACTGGAAGTCTTTAGTAAATCTCGGGAGTTTTACTGGAGTCGCGGTGCGCCCCCGCGGCTTCGATCGTTAAATTTGAGATGGTAATCTATGCTGATTTAGCGCAATCTTTTCCGAGTCTTGGGTTTGCAACAATATCAAACATGTTTGATATTATCGCAAGTCATAGTGATGCAACACAATCAACAACCAACAGCTGGATGAGCTCTGACAGCAACAGAAACAGGTCCGACCTCCAGAACCGTCAACAGTCATTGCTGCCCAATAAGACCAACATTGTGAAATATAACACACTCATGCGCGCAGAGCCATAACTTATCCATTATGCATGATCAACAGCTGTTTAACCATCTGGGGTCTGTTGCACGAAGCAGGTTTAAAGGTGTCATAACCTGTTGTTTTACATACACAAACCTTCTTAAATTATCTTCAAATGAATTTTTAATTATAGTTGGGTGGGACGAAAATTTAATGAACTCATTTTCACCTCTTTTTTTTTTTTTATTCCCAACTGTTGTTTGTCGTGAGAATTAGACCTGTCTGCAAGCGCGTTCACGAGGCAAGCATCAAAGCCAAAACAAAGTTTTATCAGGACAGAGCAAGTGAAGGAAATGATGTCCCAACAGAGAAAAACGTGATAAAAATGTAACGGTGCGGTTGATTGAGAGGATCCGCGGAGTAAAACGGCTGGACTCTGATGGATATAAGGAGCGGACGTCTGTCGTGAAGTTAACCAAACAGTGTTAGCTTCTGTAGCTACATAAGCAGCTTGTCCATTCGTCTACCACCGTTTACTGGTCTCTGACACAAAAGATAAGTTACACAAGCAGCAACACTTACCGACTGCACATCCTCACTGATAAATATAATCCACTGCTCCCTGGTAAAGCTGTCCGTCCTGTTACAGCACTGAAAATTGCTGAATTTCTGCCGAGGCAAGTCGGCATGGCAATCTCCCCCCTCCTCCTCCTCCTCCTCCTCCTCCTCGCCGGCGTCCTTTCTGACAAAGCTGGTCTACTCTGTGGCAGGTAATCAGCTACCTTCAGGTGGTGCTACAGACGCTAGCTTAGCAACTCACTCGCAGCCTCTCTAGTTCACTTCATAACAGCTGATCATAACGACTCCACGGCAGGTAATCAGCTGCTTTAAGGTGGCGCTAAAGAGGCTAGCTTAGCAGCCTCTCTAGTTCACGTCATTCGGGGAAAAAAATGCAAACCGTGTACTGTGGAGAGCGCGTGCTTGTGGCTGATTCTGGTGAGAAGAGAGATTTCGCACTCAAAGACGAAGTTACTTTCACTTTCCGGAGTTTCTGGCACGTTATAACTGAGGTCCTGTTCCAATACATGTTTTAACCATAGACTGTATATAATTACTGGACGTAGCTTCCGGTCTCTTCTGAATAGAGAAATGTGAAGCCAGGTGGGCGTGTCTTACCGTCGCCATCTTGCCGTGTCACGTACGTCGTCACTCCAGGAAAATACTAAAATGGGCACAGCGCGGCCGCGGGGCAAATGATTGACAGCTGACGTACTGTGGGCTAAACGCTAACTGAGCTAACACGAAACTAAGAGGAGCTAACAAAGATAAGCCCCCTATGTAACCCCCTAAGGTTACATCCTTGTATTTTTATAAGGATTTCATGGATTAAGATGCTGCACAAAGGGTTAAATATTTGGAGATCATTATCAGACCACGGATAGAAGTTTAATTTCCCGACAGCTGTCATTTCTGACGTTACAGTTACACACACACACACACACACACACAGTCAGTTAACATACACAAACTGATCCTCCATACATATCACCAGCCATACGTGACAGTTGGAGGTCCTGTCTCTCCGTTTCTGAGAGATGGTTTGGCCTGATCATTTGACTTTTCAGCTGTCTCTGTTTCTGGCTAAATGGTTATGGCTAAATTTTGCAAAAGATTTTTTTCTTTCATTGGAGATGCAGGGCATTTGAGAAATGCGACGGTTATATTTAATCTTAATGCTGTAGACAAGAGGGCTTCTCCCTTAGGGATTACACCCAAGTTAAATAAATAAAAAGACTGTGGTGAAAGTACAGAGCTGGATTCAAACATCCGCCTCCCAGGTGGTAGGTAAGCGCATAAACCATTAGACCAACCAGGTGTTCATACACAGTCACCTGGAATCATACTGACAGGATCCGAGACTGTCGCGTTTCCATTAAACAGTTGTATAACATCGTTGTGATTGTAAAGGACAGCATTTAAACTTAAATCTTCTCCCACGCCGTCTTTCTTTCTTTTCTTCTTCTTTTTTCTTTTTTTTTTCTTTTGCAGCAGTTCAAACTCATATGAGGCTTTAAAAGCTATAGCTCCATTCAATGGCTAATGCAGCCCCACCATCGCGTCTACGTTACCATGGTGACTCGTCAAATCGGTGCTCAATTGATGTTGGCTTTTTATCTTGGCAGCACACATGTAAAACCCCGGGTTGAACTACTTTGAGTTCATTAAACCAACTCAAATCAGCTGTTCTGGGACTGAAAACTCAGAGTTTCGTATCTCAGAGTAGATCAACTCAGAGTTACACTCTGAGTTAGTTGAACCTGCTTCGTGCAACAGACCCCTGAACTCAGTTGTCGGGCTCAGCAGCAGTAAAAGACACAACCACATCGCTGTTTACCTGTGTACCTGTGCGGACGGCAGCCTTCAGTTTAAAGGGAAGACGGCAGCTTGACGCAAATTGTTTCATCAGTCCAGTTTCTCCACGAGCTCTTTTTCAAAGATGAGCAGGAGATGTTTTGTCTCACTGTGGCTTCGTAGCTCTGCAGGTGCACCTGAAAACAGGTGTTCCGCAACTTGGAACAGGCAGTGTTACCTGAATGCGCAGTAAACAGTCCATGTTGGGAAAAACATCTTTGTCGAGTCCAGCACTTCCATTATAGACGGAAACTGATGTCCTCTGTCCATTTTCCATTTGAGTTGTGCAGTCAGTTCAGAGCCTCCAAACCAAGTCCATAAAACTGCTCTGCGTGTGTAATGCATCCAGCTGGTGAGACGTGACTGAAGCAGACACCGGGGAGACAGCATCTTCATAAATCTATGAGTCACTCTGAAAATGGATGTTCAGGTCGACCAGCTGTCTGTCAGAAACAGAGAACTCTGTTTCATCGCTGCTACCAGAAGTTAACGCTTTGCAATGCTTGCTGGGTGAGTCTGACCTAAAGTCGGGTCAGGAGGTTGCCAGATGTGCCAGATGTCGGCACCCCCTTCACACTCGTGTTCATAGAAATCCACAGTTGTGGCATGCGTTGACTTCAATGTAAAAGCAGTCTCGTGACTCACGGAGAACGCCACGCAAACCCCGCGCTATCATATCTTACTGCAGAACACAGCAGCAATCAGATTACTGACAGTAAATAAACATCAGTGCTGCAGACACACTGGTCACAGAATGTTCTCTGTTACAGAGCAGATTTTGTTCTGCATTTTTACTGTTTTCCTGTTTTTAATGTTTTATCTGGTTTTATACATTGTCTTTGTGCGCTTTGATAAGGTGCTTTCAAATAAAATGTATTATGATGATGATGATGATGGGAACAAATTGCATGATGGGAAAAAATGTTGAAAGAATCTAGTTGTAGTCTTGTAAATAGCGACCCTGCAAGATTCTCAGTTTTTGTAAAATCCCAGTCTGTGACAAGGCTGAGACTAAAAACTGTCTTTAGATGTGAGCTAGTGTGAGATGGTGGTCTTCCAAGAGTCTTTTCTAAATCTTTAAAAGTCCTCTGATGTAAGCCTGGCATAAGAATTTTCGTCAGATCATGCCATTCGTTGACAAATCTTCAAATCATGTTTTTTTCCCTTATTGATTCATAATCTCATTTGCATCTTTTTTCTGCTCCAGAGAAAGAGCATAAGATAACAGGACATCTCCATCAACATCTATTTTTCTATATCACTGATTAGGCCAGTGGTTAAAAAATGAGCTCATAACAAAATAATATGTACAATGGAGAGTAGGTAAAAGTTCAAACGTGCGGAACAAAAAGGTGATGATGCTGCACTGCAGAGATACACAGTCTCTAAGTAAAGTTTATTATGTCCTTAAATAAATCAAGATCTGACCTAATAAATAAGTAAAAATCCTGCCACAGAAAGAGCCGTGCTCAACTGTACCTGTACTGTCTGACTCTAGAAGTTGTGTATCAGGAAAACTTGTTTGTGGACGGGAGAGCTACGCTCCTCGCTTTGTTTACAATAAAGCCGACAGGAGAATCTCCTCTGGATGGCATGGAGTTGAGGTGGAGGGGGATGTTCAGAACATCACAGCCATGATAATTCTACTATTTATTGGAATGGTATAGCAGTCTTTCCCTGACAACTCAAGCTGTTCATTGAGGAGCTGCTTCACAATGGAGCGCGCTCAGCAGCAAGACCGCAGTCTCGCCTCATGGGAGTAGACGTGGCGTTCATGTCTGCAGCAGTCAGACTGTTTCCCACCTTGACAGACTGATATTGTAAATCAGTGGAAGAAGCTACAACAGTGATGATAATGTGACAGTTGAGGGTCCTGTCATCACGTCTCTGGCTACTTGGTCATAGAGACGTCTCTGGCTGAATGTTCAGTGGGCAACTCAGCGAGAGATTGCGGTTTAAACCCACCGGCCCTCCTTGTTCTACCACACTTAGTGACAGAATTAAAAAATCAAAAGTTCAGCACCCCCCTACTGCCAGGATGGTATGATCTTTGCTTGATAACCACATTGGTAACCACATTTTGCAACTATTCGACTTAGAGATTGGCAGTCGAAGCAGAGTCCTGCACGGATCCAGTTTTACCAACCCCCACCTGCCCGAACCCATTAGGATGACTACCAAACCTGACCCGTCACCCGTGGATAGCTTCCATTAAGTTCTGAACCCGCCCCGACCCGTTGACATTGATCCTGCAACCCGACCCGTTAACACATCAGGTTATATAGGCTGCACTGCACCTATCCCTCCCTTCATTGGATCTTCTTTTTCTTTGTGACTTATGTTAATGTTTTGTCGTAATTTAAATGTACAAAAACGACAACACAGAGAAAACACAAAGGTTTATTTAAAGCAGGACCTTGCTCAACAAGTGCAGCCATTTAAACCGCTTAATATTATACTAACTGAACCATTCGTGAAGACTGAATCAAACCACCATCTTTTATTTTGCCACTGGGAGGGGAGTTATTTAATTCACAGATTGCTGTGCCTAAACAAAATGTCATCCACCGTTCCTGGCTTCAGCTGTGTTCTCCGTTCCTGGACTACAAACCCTGCTGCGGAAAAATCTCTCTCGCTTGCTGCGCTGGACACCAGGAGGGAAGCCCACACGGCTGGTAGGGCTTTACGATAAGGATGACCCAGGTGCCTGATTAATATAACATTTCTGATTATAATAATAATGGATTAGATTTATATCGCGCTTTTTCTTGCAGGGCACGCAAAGTAGGTCCATTATTTTTTCACTCCTCAAGATGCTGATTGATTGATAATAATGTTAATAATGATTAATAATTCAAAATGCCCCTGTCACTTATACAGTCATCCTCAAAATTATTCATACCCTCCAATTAAAGAAATTGAAATTGACTAAAGTAATAATAAATAAAACTTAGGTTCTGTAATGGTGAAGATTGTGTATAAAAACAGTATAGTATCTGATAACAGAAAAAGACAATTGTGAAAAAAATTTAAATTTGCACAAAGAATTTATTTTTCATTTACATTACTGGAAACAAGATTCTGTAAAGAAAGGGGGAAAAAACAAAGCTAAACAAAGGCTTGTTATAATAAACGCAAAAACAAGTGTAATTAAATTACTCCATGCAGTGAAGGCTATTACACAGTAAGCCACAGTATAATTATACATTAAACCTAGGGATGATCCATCAAGCAAGAATAAGGGAAGGTCTGGCAAATCAAAGTTTGTTGAAGTTTGTCTAACCAGCACAAGGGATGTAACGATTACCAATAAAATGGTTAATCGTGATAAAATTCCCAACAATTAGTAATATCATTTCAAATTTTAATTATCGTTAAAACGGTGACTGATTATTGCACTTTGAAAAACTCTCTGTGATGCTACTTATCGGTCTCTGCCGAGTGACGTAACATTTGTTGCTTAACCAGCAGAAACCAGGCTTCACGTCATTTTAAGCAGAAAAAAGTCAGCGGTCAAGCCGGCGTGGAAATGAGCGCACATCTGATCATAAACTGATCTTACAACTGAATCTATGTGTGATTTATAAAATGTTCGTGTCTGACCAAACAACAGAATCTACATCAGAAATGCTCAGTGTCATCCAGCTGTTTCTACCCTGAAGCAGCAGCAGCACAAACAGGTGGAGGCCGGTCGGAACTGAGCCTGACCCGGACAGTCATAAGAAAATGGACAACTTTCAATTCAGGATTCAGCTAAGAAACAGTCTACCGACTGAGCACTTATACAACTTTAAGATATAGATTAATTCATAGAAACGACGGATCTCCTCCGTGTCTCCAGTGGGAGCTGAACTTGTCAAAGTCTTGACAAGTTACAGCATCGCTGTACAGCTCCACACAGGTCAGGGTTGTGGTGTAAACTTTCTCTGAGTCTAAAGCAGCGTTTCCCGCTGGTCCGACGCACCTGCGCCTTTCTGCAGCCCGACTGTCAGTCTTCTTTAGCTGCCTAGTTTTCTGTCTTTATTCAGACATCAACAGTGAGATAATAAAGTCTGATTTATCTTGACATTTTTGGCGATCAGTTGTAGCCTTCATCAGAAGTTATAACACTCTACTGTAAAGATCTGCCGGCTAGTATGACACCTGCAGCTCCCACTGGATACATGGAGGAGAAAGGAGGCGATCCGTCGTTTCCTGTTAAGTAATCTATACCCTAGTTATAGCCGATAAGTGCCCAGTCAGCATATGTTTTTTTAGCTTAGATAATTCAAGTAATCGTTTCTTCTGCTCCTTTGTGGGTCAGGCTCAGATCTGACGGTACGGGTCAGGCTTGGATCCACCTCCACCTGTCAGTGCTGCTGCTTCAGGGTAGAAACAGCTGGATGACGAGGAGCATTTCTGTCTTAGGTTCTATTGTTTGGTCAGACACGAAGCATTTTATAAATCACACGTGGATACAATCATAAGATAATTTTTATGATCAGATGTGCGCTCATTGCTTGTTTGATAAATGGGACCGCTGCCTTTTTCCGCCTAAAATGGCATCTTAGCAACAAATGTCACGTGACTGGCAGAGACCGATTTCCAGGAAAAGCATCAACAGTCCCAGTTTGCATTACTTAATTTAGGAAATCATGGTGGAATGCTACAAAGGCAGCCACATGGACAGTGCTGTGGAGATTTCCCCCCTTTAAAAAGAACAAAGTAGACGTCTAGACACATTTTGGATATTTTTAAAGATGCTGGTGGGATGTTTCAATAATACCGCTGTTTCGTCCCAGGCTGTGGCCTGGACATTCAACTGACAGTTTGGCCCAATCCCAAACCGGCCCCTAACCACTACCCCTACACACTACCCCTCCGTTTGCGTGTTCCCGCGGAGGCTCCGCCATATTGAGGGCCGTCCCAAACCGCGTAGGGCGGAGTGCGAGTGGATTGATCAGCCCTTAAATAGAGAGTCTGCATCAGTGCAGACTCGCCAGGATTTTGCAGGTGGTGCAACGACTAAATGGCCGAGGAAACGGTGGCATTCAAATGTAAGTTCCGCACGTGTGCTGCAGGCATTGTTGTCACACTGACAGAATTACAGGTTTGGGGAAAGAAAGAATTTACTGACCTAAAAAGTAAATGATTTTAAAATCAATTTATTAAATTGCATCATTTTATTTTTTAAACAAAGGCGCAAATCTGATCATGCATATGTTTGATTTTTTATGTCAGTCCAATTAACGGCTTGTTTGTTTGGAAAAGTCAAACAAAAGCCTGTCATGTTGCCAAATTCATTATGTTCCAGGGACCATGGAACAAACCAAAGAATTGGTGAGGCTCTGGACTGCAAATTGATGCAGATTTTACAAAGAAAAGGAATGCTGCAAAACAGGCTTGGGGAGTAGGTACCTGCTCCATCCCAATTCATTTTAAGATTAATGTATCAAATGAACCATGTTAAATGACCATGTGATTTCAGTAGCATTTCAGAAACAAACATTTTCCCTCTACTCCTGTTGTGCTTCAGGACTTTGATCCAAGAGATGGGGCTTGAGGGGAAAGTAACCCCAAAACAAGCCTCTAAAAAATGGGAAAATTTTAAAAAAGAAATTTAAGGTGAATGGAGTCCCACATGATGTTGCTGGGTAAGAGCCTAAGAGCTAACTAAACTTTTATTCATCCCCAGTAACTGAGAAAGCCCCCAACAGGGTCAGGAACTGACAGAGGGGAGGAGACGGCAAGTTCCCTGGCCCTACTTATGGCATACTGCACGAGGCCCTCTGGGCTCACGGCCCCCCTCATTTCACCGCCCGTCCTCGTTGCTTCACAAGCCATACCAACTATCCTCACCTCCACCCCTACAGATGACCCTGCACCCTCCTGTAGCCCCTGTTCTCCCCCCTGTCACCACCAGTTCTCCCCCCATCACCAGTCCCCCCCCCCGTCACCATCAGTCCCCCGAGTGAAAGCCCATCTACGTCCTCTTCGGAATCCACTTTGTCGCAGCCAAAAAAGCGGAAGGCCACAGTATTGGATGTCCTCCAGCAGGAGTTTGAGAAGGAGGACAGGCTTGCCAGCTAACTGCTCAGAATGAGCAGTTCTTGAACGCGTTTGAGAAAATGGTGGACAAAATGTAGCTGGCTTTTTGTTTGAACTTTTAGTTGACTTTAATCATTTTGTTGACCAGCAGTTTTAAGTTATTTGAAAGTAAATTTTGGATTTGGAGCATTATTTGCAATAAACTCAGTTCTTCACACAAGTGAATAATTGTTTCCCCATGCATTTATTTGGTTAAAGTGAACCAAATTGCACACACAAAAGAAAACTCAAGTGCCGAGAGGGGTGGGGAAGTGATCAAATGTAATCGTGCTCCTGCATGTGATGTGGAAGGAACCTGGGGCAGACAGAGCAGCAGCCATCCTGTCCCTGATGCGAGAGCCACTTGTTTCTTGCCCTCCTGGTGGGTGATGAGGACCATGAAAGTCTCCTTCAGGGATGACCTCTTCCTCCAGTTCCACTGAATCGTTGGTGGTGATGCAGAGGTTGTGCAGAAATGCACAACATGCAACGATGTCTGGAGCTCTCCATCTCGCCTTCATCATGCCAAATGCTCGCTCCACCACTGAACGAGCCCTGGCGTGGTGGCGGTTGTAGCGTTCCTGCACTCTGCCTTGCAGAGTGTAATACCGCTGCGGCAGCAAAAGAGAGGGAGACAGCTTGGGAGAATATTGCTGCCCGGGTGAATGCGTAAGTTCAGATGTAGCCTCATCCTTTCCAATCACAATATTAAAGAGGAAAACTGTGGTTGCTCATTTTGCTATGTCATTTAGATGCAATCCCGCCGGGGAAAAGCTCACTTTGGCAGCAGCTGAAGATGAAATATAAAAATGATCATTCAAACAGGTAAGACCTCAGCACAATTTCACGGAGGTACCTCATTCAGATAATGTTTTGTAGCCTAAATATGTGGCTGTTTGACCCCTTTTTCACCCCACACATAGCTTTTAGTTCTTATCCATATCCTGTTAATTTAGCCTATTTTCTGTAAATTAACAGACCCCCACTCAGCCAACAGAAAGCGGGCCGAATCCCGTAAACGGGTGGTGGTCCAGCACTACCACCTCTCACGGAGGCAGAGGAGCTGGCCCTAAGCCAGAATATTGGAAGGCCAGTGGCAGAGGGAATTCCTGGAGGAAGCTCATCAACCAACACTCAGGACACAAGTGCTTTTATAAAATGTAATGCAGTGTGTGCCTGTCTGTGTATGTGTGTCTGTCTCTACATCTCTTTTTGTCCTAACAGATTCTGATGGTACCATCTGCCTGCTGGAGCCCCTTTACGTTGCAAACCTTCTAACTGTAAATAGACAATGCTCCAAAGATGTTGCCAAATGATAGCCTAGTTTCAGCATACTGAAGCATCTCTCTTCTAGGATGAAGAGGATGAAACAATGTCTGCAGCCTTTACTGAGGGGAATTCAGACAGGCATACAGAGGTATGTTACTGATTGCCTCCCACTCAAGATACAATATCAACATTCTGGTGAACAGTTGGCCTACACTGATGCAGTGCACATTTTCATCTTTTTCAGCAGGGCATGGCTGGGCAGCAGCAGGATGGTCCCTCAACTTCCACTGCACAGCTTGACACAGTGAGATGGATGTTTGATCCACAGTGAGATGGCTATTCCATGGAATTCATGTGCAACTATTTGTATGTATTCCCAGTTGTCTGTTCAAGAGGTCTACAAGACTCACATTCTTAAAAAAAATCCAGAAGACGGACAAAGAAATTGTTTTTGGACTGCCAAATTAAGAAGGCAGATCTTGAAATTGAGATACTGGAGTACAAGTTGGAGGTGGGTGCATAGTCACAAGTGCATTTTGTTAACTATTGCAAAATTAACTAAATTGGCTCTTTTATTTGTAGGAAATAAAGCGGAACAAATGAAAACAAATGTGTGGTATGTCTTTATTTGGCTGCTATGCTAGTGGTGGGTTAAACCCCTGAAATGATTATGGCATATGGTGTCTCCGACTGCCCTGCCATCCTGCATTGCTGGCAGGTGGATGGGGTCATCATCTGGCACCTCAATTTGTGGGGCAGGGTGTTGCTCTCCTCTAATAGTGGCAATATTATGAAGAACAACACATGCCACAATAATATCACAGGCCCTGTAAGGTGTCACTCTGAGGTGACGTAGGCACTGGAAACGGGCTTTCAGCAGGCCTATGGTCATCTCCACCCGTGCTCTTGTCCTACAGTGAGCCCGGTTGAAGTTCTGTTGGGGGCCTGGTTCAGGGTATGGGGTCATCAGCCTTGGTTGACATGGGTAACCCCTGTCACCCAGCAGAAGGCCATCAAACTCTCCTGTATTGAACAGTGGATACATTAGTGTGTATATTAATGCAGGGAGACGTTCTATTGTACAAAGGCTGCTTACCACGTTGCAGTCTGTTGCTCAGACTGGACTCACGATACATCCTTGAGTCATGCACTGACCCCGTCTACTTGGTTTGCTACTTTGGTGATCCTATATGCAGCATCACATATAATCTTGACATAGCAGACAATGAGAAATGTTGACTTGCGATGCAGGTTTTTCTTCATTTTTTTTTTTTTTGCAATACACATTATAAAATTTCATTCAATCTACCTGTAGTCTACCTGCACATTGATGCTGTGAATGGACTTCCCTATTCACTTTCTATTCATTGTGCGAGGGAGCTTTGATGGGGATGTGAATTCCATCAATGCAGCCATAACACTGGGAAAGCCTAAAAGAGATTTTAACATGACTAATCCCACTCAAAGGCTGCAGCACAGTGTCAAAAGAATATGATTTCAAATATCAGATTTCACCTGCAATCCTGTGGAACTCCTCCTTTATGACTCTGACAGGTTTGTGACCAGGGAAAAACGACAAAGACTGACAAAAGCCGTTTCAGGGCCAGGCAAACTTTTCCAATTGCCCTGCATACGGTTGATTTACTGATGTGCTCCGCATCCTCCACGTTGTACAGAAAGCTCCCATTTGCAAAGAACCGCAGCGCAACACATAATATTTGATGGGAACTGAGGTCACGGCTAATGGCTGGTAATATTGGAAATGTAAGGACTGATCAGGTTATTAATGTAGATGCCCGATTGTGACGTGAATCGAAAATTCTTCAAACAGATGATCGTCTGCAAACGCAAGCACATCTATGCTGCGTGTCTGATTATAATCTCCTGACGTACAGGCCTAAGTAATTCTCTGCGCATTAATGCTGCCCCTTCATCCACTGGATCTTCAATGAATGGACATGCCATTCTGACAGAACTCCGTCGTAACTTGCCTGCAAGCCTGTAAAAATAAGGAAATAGATTTCCACGTGCGGGTGAAAGTGGGTGGAGACAGTGAGAAACTCCAGGTTTTTCAGCATTAACCTGCTGCCGACCAGGTTAGTTTCAGAGAGTCTGTTACCATGGTAACTGACTGCAGTGGCTCTCAGTTCCCCCTCTTCGTTGCAACAGGCTAGAGTTACTCCTCTTTCCCCTGGGTTGAGTTACTCACTCTTGTGTTACGGAAAACTCAGAGTTTCCCGAATTTTAGGGTTAAACAACTCAGAGTTTTCAAATACATTTAGTCGACCGTTAACTTTAACAGGCCGGTTATCTTGTTGTTCAAAACTCAGTTAATCTCTTAACCGTGTGTTATCTTGACGTTAAAGTTAACACACCTAAGGACCGCCGCTAAAGTTTTAACGGTGTGGTTTTCTCTCATTATGCCGTTTTTTTTTTTGTTATACTTGTATGATCCCCGAGGGGAAATTAGGGCTCTGTATTTTACCCATCTCTGTACTGTGAGTATCAGAGAGCAGTGGGCATGCTACTCAAAGCCGCCCCGGGGAGCAGCTGGAGGGCAAAGGACCTTGCTCAGGGGTCCACAGTGTTTAACCTAGGAGTCGTGTCGGGGACCTCGAACCCGGGTCCTCCGCGCCAAAAGCCCTCCACGACGTCAACACCAGGCCATCGCCCACTCACCCCTTTGTTGCTAACGCTGCGTTTGTGATGCCAGTTCAGAGAAGGAAGGACAGCGGTTATTGCGGCCCTGATTTTGACATCGGGGATTATTCTAATGAGGAGCTGCGAACCACTTGGGGAAAGAATGCATTCAGGTCTATGTAATCCTTTGCGAGTCGATTTGGAGCGTGCAACGAACTGTGGACACGACAGACTACGTGTTTAGAAAGATTAATATCTTGTTTCTATGATCTGAATGACATTTTCTTCATCGGCAGAGAAATTCCTGCCTCTCTTTCCTTGAAGTGAAAGGGATCGTTTGCTTACCAATACTCTCTGTGTCCTGTGTGTTCTGTTACTGAGGGTTTGCTGTGCTGTGAGGCCGGATGAGCTGGGGGGCGCAAGAGTGTGAAGAGAACGGGAAGGATGGAGATTCTGGGGGATGAGGAAGAGTGTGTTGTGGCTAACAGCAGCTCTGTTCACGGTGGGAAAATAAAAGTGACAGTCGTGCCCCCTGTGTCTTCCTCACAGCAATAAGGAGACACAGCCCCACAACATTACTTTTTGCAATACCAGAAGTAAACAAAATGGGGAATTGTGGGATACATTGGTGCTAACCAGTGGTGCTAACCCCATGGTTAACTTTGACGGTGCTGTTAGCTGACGGCATGACTAACCATGCTTTGAACAACGCATATTTAATATGTCGGTTAGCTAACGGCAGGTTAAGGATTTAACGGACTGTTAGGATGAACGAACGAACGAGTACTATTGTCCTGTGAGTTCAGATTTATTGTCCTTTCCGTTAGTTATCAGGGTGTTCTACACACTTTTCATGATGCGCGCTTCTGTAGTACAGCTGAGAGGAGCAGTTCGCTACCCAGACAACAACAAAAACACAATTTGCGAAACTCTGAAATCACAGGGCAATAATTCGTTAGCTCATTTTAGTTAAAGTTTTGAGGAAAACAAGGAGTTTTACTGCAGATAATGTCTTATATAGTGACTGCCCCGTCATCACCATTTTACAGGATGTCCACCGAAGGGCGAGTGAACAGAATTATCTTCCGAAGGACTCAAAGTGATGCAGAAACTTTACTGGTGAGTAAATGCACGTATACACTCCTAGAAATAAGGTCCAGGTTGAAAAAAAGAAAGTTATCATTAAAGTATGAAAATCTTGAAAACGTGCACAGCAGGGGTTCTTGAGGACCAGGATTAAGAAACATTGTTTATGGATTGTTGAGGGCAAATGAGCTTCATGAAGAAAATCTCGGGCCTAATAATAAGAATAAACGCTAGAGTTTCAATAGGCCTTCGCACCGCCTTCGGTGCTCGGGCCTAATTAATCTGTCATCCCACTCTAGGTTACAGTTGAGGTGACACAGGTGAACCACAGATTCAGACACATCAGAGATGTCTACAATAGATCACTTTAACAGTTACATTCAGTTCTTCATGTATTTACTAGGCTTATATTTTAAGTTAATTGCAGCACATTCCACACAAACAGATCTCCTTTGGCTGCTGCTGCCATGTGATATGTGCATGACAGCTTCTCATTAACTAGGTTTTATTGATAATGCAATAACTAAGTTTTGTGCTTATGGCACATTGTTATATATTTTTTCCTCATTTTATTTTAAATAGGGATGGATGTAATTACAGCATATGTAGACTAAATAACAGCACTTTCTATGCAACAGTGTTGCTTAAACAATGTGTTCATTGCAGCATTTCAAGCTTTAAGTGCCACCAATTGTTTTATTGATCACTCCTTTTCTAAAAACACTGGTGCAAAATAAAGCATACCACTGCTGTGGGGGGGCCACCGTACGGGTATCGGCCCGTGGTGGTCCTGGCCCTGATGAGCTGTGTTAGGTGTCCCTTATTTTTTTTCTGAAAGGTGGCAACCCTAAGCAGGGGTGTAGCTGAAGTGTTGCAGGTGTGTAGTGGAGGTGTATCTGGGGTGTAGCAGGGCGTTGTGTTTGATTTATTTCAGATCCTCATTAGCTGTGGCAATCCCAAAGTATCCATGTTTAAATACTACAACACAATACTGCGGCTGTGTCCCAAACCGCGCACTTGAGCACTTCAAACACTTCAAACACTGTTTTTGAGTGTGTAGTGCACACATGGTGTCATTTAAGCGACAATTTCAGTGCACTGAAAGTACCAGGATGTTGCCCTAATTACGCCCAAAAATGCAGTGCAGAATGAAGCACACTACTCGCACTAAATGGACGCCATCTTGTTGACGTGGAGGAAGAGGCGGGACTTTCAAACTGCTTTCAGAGCTGAATAATGGCGATGAATGACGCGGTGGCGACCCCTGCTGCATCGGAGGCGGTATTGTACTGATTTAAGTAACGTTTATGAAATGATTTAGACATAATCACTAATGTATATTGTGGCTACCAAGCTGTTCACTCCCTGATGACAGTTATGATCTGGTCGTGTGTTTGAGGCCGCGGTTATACCAGCTCAGTAGAGTTAGCTCATGTTAGCGGGTAATGCTCGTCCGTCACTTCCTGTAAGTGCAGTGCTCTGTTTGGGTCAGCATTTAGCAACAGTAGTGTACACAACAAAGAAAGTACATAGTGCGCACTATGCCCTGAATTCCAGTGCACTCAGGAAAGTGCGTGGATTGAGACACGGCCTGTAACATAAAACTCACGCACAAAAAGAAAAATTCTTTTAAAAAGAGGAACAGAGAGAGAAATACAAACAGAAAAATAACACAACAGGGCAGTGATTAGCTCAGATGGTTGAGCAGCCGCCCCATGAACAGAGGCTACAGCTCCTCAGTGCAGTCGGCCTGGGTTTGATTCCCGGTCCAGGTCCCTTTGCTGGATGTCACTCCCAACTCTCTCTGTCCCTTTCCTGTCACTATACACTGTCATATAAAGGCCACTAGTGCCCAAAAATCCTTTAAAAAAAAGGAAAAACAATATTTGGACAATACCAGACTGCTTCCAGGTCAGCAGTGGTGTGTAGTACAACATATTATGATATTTACATCAGTCTACATCTATAATGTATAGGCTATTACTCACCCAAAGTAGAACTCAAAAGTTTCTTTAGCCAGTTGATGTAACCTCCAGCTCACTGAAACACAGTCCAGCTCCAACCACATTTAATAATTAGAATTCAGTTAAATCAAAAGGAAACCCTTTCTTTCAGTACACCTCTCCCAGGGCTATTTCTATTGAAAAGGTGCAGTTTTTGGTAGTGCTTGTACCTCCAGTTGTTTATACTAAATCTCTATTGTTCTCAGATGTCCTTTGACTAACCTAAAGATGTTACTCTTTCCTTGAGTAATGCTTTCTAGTAATTTTCTCCATTCTTGCATACTTTTGTACATCACCATATATCTATTTTTTTTTTCTTTTTGATCTGGGGAGTGTAAACTGCCCTCTGATAGCATGTCTGGTTGCATAAGTAGGTGTATCAGAACTACAAGCTAGATTTTTATACCATATTGAAGGGGTTTTTTGCACTTAAGATATTTCTAAAGAGAACCAGCAGTGAGTACAATAATTGTATAATCTTGTGCATAGCTGTTGTTTGCTCTACAGTCACAATGCAAAGCTGTTCTTGCTGCTCTATTTTGTATTCCGCTGGAGGTCACCTGTAAGTCTGATCTGACCCACAGAGGCCTGGAGATGGGTTGGAGGGAGCATTCCTGGAGATTTAAAGGACTCTGACAGTGCTTGGGTTTGTGTCTGAACTCCAGTGTGTCAGCATATAGTTGCACGTGCACAGACATTCACAATCGCGTGCGTGCCAGCCTCATCCAATACCCCGACATCCACTGTGAGATTGAAGAAAGGGGCCAGGAGAAACAGGCTGATGGCTTTTGTCTGGCCATTTCACACTGTTCAACCACATCTTCTCTAGATTCATGTACTGGCTGCAACACCATTAAACTGCTATTAAATTCAGTAGCCTGAAATGAAGAAAAGGCCAAAACAAACTTGAGGAAGGATGTGGAAGCTGTGATCGGTTCTAAATGGTGAAGTACTTAACTGCATTGTGGCAGCTCAATGCTGTGATCTGTTCACACGTTGGGAGGCAATCGCCATTCCGACGTCTATTGTGACGTGACGTCACAGCGTAAGCCCCGCAGGGGTCGACGTGAGGATTCTCCATTTTTGGAGGCCATTGTTCGAAGTCGGGCTATGTAGCCAACATGGGTAGAACTTGCTGGTTACATGCTGGCATTTCGACATACTGTCATTTCAACATACCACCATCCCGAAATAGTGCCCTATTCTGGCACAGAAACGTCCCACCATTCCGACAAAGCTTTTCATGTAAGGAAACGTGTGTTAATAAGAGTCTCTGGCTCGGTGCTGTCCGGTACTGAACTGCAAACAATGAAGAGAGCCTCATTAGGAGTTTAGCTTCTGCAAATGAATAAATATTTGCTGCCACAGCACAATTTGGTAAAATGCCAAGGAATGAAATCCAGGTTCCTCTCCACATATGAAACTGCAGTGCGTTTGCATATAAACAGATGAGATGATACCAAATAGTTAGATCACTTCTCAAAAATATATATTAAAAAGCATATAAAAAAAAAAGCTAAAAGATTTAGATATAATAACAGTACAGTGGGCAATCTTCTCCTATAGGGGATTATCACGCTTACCGGTAGTTCCCGGATTTTGACACTTCCTCTTCCGGGCCATGTTAACGACAGCCGTTCCTGCTCTGTTATACTGTTTAAATTGTATAAACTCCAAACATACTTAAGTTTTCATTCCAGACTGAAGTGATACTGGATCAAAAGCTGGATCAAAGCGATCGATTCGCCGCGGTGAAGGGCCGAACTTTATAATAAAACACACGTTTGTTTGTCACCAGTGGGGCACAACACCGGCACTTCACAGCATGCTAGCATTAGCCAGCTAGCGTTTACTGACGTGCTTAACATTGTGCGTCTTAAAACACACAAACATCTGAAAATCGGGTCTGTACCTCCCCGTTTCCAGTGGAACAACTGGGGACTGCCAAGAAAGGAGACGCTTTCAGATGCTTGTACAATACACAGCGTCTCTGACGCAAAGATGAGTTGCGCCTTCACTTCATTGTAATCGTTTGCTGACATGCCCAATTCAACTTGAAATTTTCCAACATAAAATAAAAAATTAACTAATGAAATAGGTAACAGGACTAACGTATTTTACGCAATTAAGCACAAAATCGATGAGAAAACGGATCTTTATACCTAAATTATTGCAATTTCAACCATCCTGAAGACCACAGCGGTGCAGAGGGAAACAAAGAGTGAGCCATCTTGACTATATAAATGATCTTTGGCTCATCCCCGTGAAAAAAAACTGCTCTGCAATTGGATATTTTACCTCACATAATCTGGCTCGCTGGTGCGATATGTCCAAGTGTATCTATCTGCGGCTTGCAACCCAGTGGGCGTGTCCCATAGTGGGCTTGTTCTACAGTGGGCGTGTCGCATTGTGGGTGGGTCTGGTTAGGTTTAGGGGAAGGGTCAGGGGTAGGGCTAGATTTTACCGTGCTCTCATTGGCCTGGTGGGCGTGTCGTTGAGTAACGTCACACGATGACACGCCCACTCTATGACACGCCCCTGTCTTGCGAGCCGCAGATAGACCCTTCTCGATATGTTGCCAAAATTACAGGAAGTGCGACAGCCTGGAACTTCCGCTTGGTGCATCGCACAAATATGTCCGGGCGCTCGTTTTCAAGGTTGAAATGTCTTCTTTTCGTCAAAAAAACTGTAAGTTAATATCTATAATCGTTTTTTAGGTATTAATGTTTATGTTAAGCTATGTAAACTGTCGAATCCGACATAGACAACTTTAATACTCAGTGTTTATTTTGACAGCAAACTCTGATCTTTGTCTTCTGAATAACTTTCTATTTATTTTTTTCTTGCTATTGTCATCTGAAATGTTTAAGTCTTAGTTTATTCTTTAAGTCTTCATCAATTTAATGTTTCTCCAGAATTTTGAGTGAGCGAGTATGTCAGAGTAGTTCTGATTGAACCTTTTCTCCATTATTCAAAGCTTTACATTTTCATCTAGTTTAATTCACTGACTAAAATATCAATTAGTGTAATCAACAGACCTGACTTTATATTCAATGTTCATTCGTGAAAAGTGTTAGTCGACCAGTATTTTCGTCATATTAGTCGAATTCAACACTGCAAATGATGTCCATCATATTGACTGATAGTTACGACGTTCAATGGGGCTTTACAAAACTGCATTTCTGTTGCATCATCCTCACACAGACACACACAATTCATATTTTCAAAACAAAAAATTTATGAACTTTATTAGAACAGGGGTTGGCATGTTTTGGTGGGGATTAGCAAAGTAGGTGATGAAGGAAGGGTAGGTTGTGAATTGGCAACCTTGAACTTTGAGCGAGAAGATGCACAGATGGAACCTCACTTTCAGCTTGATGAAATGATACTAAATGTTTCTGTCTTTTTAAGTAAATTAGATGTGAACATCACATTGCTGAATAATATATTTCAGTATCTGGACTGACCTGCAAGCAACAATGCGAGCTTACACCTGGGGCCTCATTAATGAAGCTGGCGTATACTACGTACAAAAACTGGCGTACACCAAACATAGTCAATTTTTGGGATTTATTTAAAAAAAACAAAAAAAAAACAGCCGATAATAGCTGGAATAGGCCTCAGTAACCCTGAACTGGATAAACGGTGTAGAAAATGACTGATTAACTATAAAAACAAATTTGGCTGAAAAAAGTCACTCAATCAGCAGCTCCGACTCTGAATCTGGAGAAACGGCGGCACCAACAGTAGAGGAATAAAAGCAAAGAAATGATGTGAAATATGACATTTGTACAAAATAAAATATTAAAGTTATTCAGAAAAATTCAAAGCCTAAAGAGAAATATTTGATTGGGTATTGATAGTCTCATGGATGCACGTGCTCACACACGCAAGGTAAAACAAAATCAGGATTTAGAAAAGAAACAGGTGTAGGCTTGTTTATTTTACTGAAGAACCCCAACCACTACTTTGTGGTCTATTGTGAAATAAACTTGCATGCTGTGAAATCCATTCCCATGACTAGATAAGGCAGATAGTCTGCTGCCTACATGTGTGCTTAAATGAGCTTCTGTGAATGTTATTTACCGTTAAAATGACACGATCAACATGCAAAAGTGCTCGTTAGTTTGGCGATAATCAGGATATTCCACCACCTGTAGCTGTTCAGAGATTCTGGTGATATATACATTTTTTAACATATTTATATATGTAGCTATATGGCCAACAACCCAATGTGTAAAGACGCAGCATCTGCTGGAGGAAACGGCGCATTGGAAGCTCGTATCAGAGAAGCGTCAAACACAAGAGACAGATCTTATTTATTTACACAGGCTACTAGATTTAGTGTTGTGCCTTTTCTGTAAAGGTCTTTTTGGCAACTCCGTGGCCTCCTTTGCTTGTGTGCACAGGAGTTCATGTGGATGCGGCTGCAACTGTGCGCATGTGTTGCTGGAGAGTCACCGGCCACCGCTGCAGCACCAGCAACCATCTGGAACATCCAGGATCTAGAAAGAAATATTATTTGATGTCTAACGGATGTCAAAAACATCTCAGTAGTGTCTGTCCATGTTGGTCTTAAAAGGTTGAAGACAGGAATAAATCTAATGCGGCCGTCAGACCCGCGTTTGGTTCTGGCGTGTGTCTGTGGAGGACCTCTGACTCCGTTCTGTCTCCACTTTATTGTACCAACAGAAACTGCCCGGTCCTGTGAAAACACCTTTTCTACTTCTCTGCATCGCTGGTGTTCATGCTGTGGCCTCTAATTAAACTATTTTTACTTTTTGCTACATAGTCTACTCTATCAGGATCAGAATTTCCTCTTTTTCACTGTTTTGCCTGCTGCGCTTTCATGGACTTTCCTCCATCTGTGACACTCAAATAGTATTTTTGTGAGGCTCCAACTCACCAACATGCTTCTCCACTACAGTCTCTGTGAAATTACATTTCATTGTTGCCACGATCAAGCTTTAAATGCCACAGAGCAGCTTGCTCATTTATATGCATAAATATCCATGAAGTACTTTGCATTGACCATATATGGTTTGAATGTGGGCGTGCAGGGGGGCGAAATATGAGCCAGATTCACCTGCCCAAACTTCCAGGAAGAGTGTGATTTATAAAGGGGACATTGCTTGAATCTGCGCGTATACGCACGGTTAGTAAAGATCCTACGCACAGTTTTATAAATGAGACCCCTGGATGGTCTCAAAAAGCTAGCTTGCACCTCCTGTTTCTCTTAAATTGTATTTGAAAATGTAATATTCAGTCTGCAAGATACAGATCATTGCACCTTCATATAGACAGTTTTCTCAGTCAATAGTTTGCAATCCATTAGTCGACAATAATGACGTCATTTTGAACCTTCAACATGATTGGGGTAAAAAGAGCATTTGCCCCTACATAGGTGTGCTCCATGTACTGGATAAAATCATCCAGTCCCGGGTGCACACGCACCAGCCGTCTGGTCTGCCTGGATGTGGATGATAGTGCAAAGATTTGCCGCACCATGGCCAGCGGAAGGAACCCCACCGACATGACCCTCCTGATCCACATTTTAAGATGCCTGTCATGCCGGTATGGAGCTGCATAAATTAAGGGACAAAGGTAAAAAAAAAAAAGTGCAGCGTTTTGGCCCAGGCCAGCTGAGAGAGATCTAATCCCCCCAGCATGTCCTGGGTCTGCCCCAAGGTCTCCTCCCGCTAGTAGGATATGCCCAAAAAACCTCAAGAGATGTCCGAGGGGCATACTAAGCAGGTTGTTCCTCATTAGTTCTTTATTAGTTCATCATTAGTTTCTCTTTTTTATGAAGTAACTTCTCTAAATTTGTGTGCATTTCTCCCTCAGTAACTAGCCTACTCATCAGTTAATCGTTGATTTATCATTAGTTCCTCAGTAACTATGATTTTGTACCTATTCCCTTTTAGGGACATGCAATCGGAAATGCTAAAGTAGTCAGTAATATTTTTTACCCTTGATTTTACCAGGCTGTCCTTTAAATCAAAGAAAGTTAATGTTTCAGTCGGTTTGACCTTCATCAGACATATTAGACAACATCTCTGCCATATACATACATACATATATAGTCGTCCTCAAATGTATTCATACACACAAATTAAAGAAGGAAAAAAAATCAGCTGTGAGTGAAATAAGTTGATATTGGCAAAAGTAACAATAAAAATAATGCAGCTTTAGTTCTCATTAAGCTCCAGAGTGGCTGAAAACTTTCATTTAGCCAGAATATTTTCTGCTCATGAGAAATGATTTTGAATCAGATGTGTGTATCCAGGATCAACCCTCTCAGAAGTTGCAGCCTTTTGTGCACAAAGCTGCAGGCTGCACCTGCTTTTCAGATGTACTAAAATGGACGCAAAAAACCAGCAAGGCGATGCGCCTCATGGTTGATGAATCACCTTCCAAGTGCTAAACTAATATATTGACATTTTCTCCTCCCATTACATGCAAAAGTGCATGTAAACGCCCCATATAACATATTTATTGCAGAAAAAGTACTAAATGAATAAGAGGTGCTATTTTGTACATTTTAAAGATCAAACCTTTTAGCTGTTAATAGATCGGTTTGTACATTTTTTTTGCGAGTGGAGTAAGATAGCTCAGGTTTTTAAGCCAAACAATAAAAACTTTAAAGAAATGAAATGAAATTAGTTCATAAAAGCTGCCAGCTTGGAGATAAAAAAAAAAACAAAAAAAACAAGTTAAACCCACACAAAAAACATAAAAAAAGCTAAAATCCAAGCGGGGTATGAAGTCCAGTCTCTGGCAGCACCCGTTTGTTCACCCTGTGACGCTTACTGTATGTTTTTATACACGCAAAACTTTGATTGATCCGGCCCATTGAGAAGAATGACACAGATGAGTTTATTCACTTGCCCATTTTATTGATCAATTAAAGAATTAGAACCCCAAAAAGATGACAAATAAATACAATGTAATGTTTGATAAAACTATGAATTATGTTTCTTGTATTGAAAAAGTCTATATATAAGAACATGTATAGTTACTTTTTAAAAGTGTGAATCATGTCCAGTCTCCTTTCAGCAGGGAGGGTGTTCATCCTTGCGCATTTACGCACGACGCACAAAACCAGCGTCACATACAATATTTTCTTTTAATCTGTTGACACGCCGAGTCGTCCAGGTTCAAAATGGTTCGGAATGAAGCCTCATTATCTATATGAGTTAAACAATGAGCTCCATCATAACCGTTTAAAAATCAGATTTCAGAAGCTAAAACTTTATTGAACACACAAAGAAATCACCAGCGTGCTCGCTCTTGACATAATTAAAAGCAATAAGAGACGATTGAAGCCCACTGTACTGTTAATTAGCCTATCTCTAAATGTAACTTTTTTTTTATTTCGCTGTCTGTTGTGGGGGGTTTTTTCACGGCAGTTTTATAATTTGAGAGTTTGGAGTGAAAACTGTATTTCGTTTCATGGAATTTTACCAAATTGTGTTGTGACAAGCAAATATTTATTCATTCATTCATTCAAGCAAAACGCCTAATGAGGGACTCTTAAGTACAGTTTGCAGTTCAGCACTGGACAGCGCCGAGTCAGTGACTCTGAAGCTGTTTTCCCACTGAAATTGGCGGGTTTACACGGGTTCTTCACACATGCGTTGACCCGCTCATAATCGGCCTTAGGCTCCTTTCCCATTGACAAAGAAAGCCGGGTTTGATCACCTGCTGGCTGGCTGCGTGTCCTCTGATCCTGCTGCTGCGTGTCTGGTAACGCCATCATGCTGGGTTAGTGTTGATGACATCATCAGTGCGACAGAAATCAGGAATGTAACATGGAAGGTAGTCAGGGCGTAGTCAGTGTGCTTTATTGAAGCTCACGAATCTCTCTATCCTGCCAGTGCTGCGCCATGTTTATTGAATGGAAGCAGAGTTGTTTTGGCATGTTATATCACACGTGACTGGTGCGATGTTGTGACACATGCACGTTGCGCTCAATGTCATCCCGTAAATTCATGGGTCTGTTGTTTCCACTGCATGCCGATCGGATCTGAGCCGCTTGAAGGCGATGTAAACCCGCGTTGCTTGCTGAGTCGTTTGACGTGGGTCGACGCGGGTCCATGAGTCATTCCCACTGCTGCTAAAAGCCGATTGTTCACGGGTTTAAACTGTTTTTTTGTCCAGTGGGAACGGAGTATTATTAACACACACGTTTCCTTACATGTAATACCTTGTTGAAATGGCAGGACGTTTGTGTGTCGGAATAGCGGTATGTCGGAATGGTGGTATGTCTAAGTGGCAGGATGTCGGAATGCCAGCGTGTAACCTCACACGTTTTCTTTCAGGCAACATGTGAATTAAACAAATAACGAGAGAGACTCGTCTTCAGTGGAGGCCTGAAGCTAATTTCCATGTAATTAGCCTTAAATTTCAACATGATGACTGGATGATGGCTTTGACAGTGAAAGTGAGGAAAAAATTTTAACTTTTCACCTCACACTGACCTTTGAGTAGAGTGCTTTATAACTACAGATGCATGAAAAAAATCACATTTTTTTTTTCACTTGTCCTGTCCAGCATCATAGCAATCAGAATGATGATCTGGTTGCTTTATTGTGTTGAACAGTTTTGCTTTACCAAAGGGAGCTTTATGAACACAAGGCTCCCCTTGATATCCTGTTAATTCATTTTATTTCTTTAAAGGAGTAATCACCTGGAAATTCCATTTTTCTAGTTAAAACATGTTTATTGGTGTTAGACTGAAATGTTAACTTGCCTGACCTCATTTTTTGTTACATGGTCAAGTTTTTTCATTGGACTCTTTCCTCACACCAGAACAGCCCACAAGAGCAAACTCTCGAAAATGGGAGATTTTGATTGGCTCCTTCGGTTTCGTAACTAACAGAGGGTATTAGCATAGGCCAGCCTCTCTCTGACACGCCTAAAATCACCTGCCTCAGGCAGCCACCATTACCAACTAGTTGACTGAAGATGTCGAAACGCCGGTCCCACGCAAACTGCTCTGTTGTTGGTTGCCAGGACCAACACCGAACTCTTTTTATGGTCCCTCCATCAGGGGATCAAACTACCAGGGAGGAATGGATTAAATTCACTTTCAGTAATAATGTACCTCCAACTCTCCCTGCTACACTTTACTTTGTGTCAAACATTTTTTGCCTGACTGCTTCAGCAATTTGGAACAGTACCAGGCAAAGCTGGCCTCAACCTTGCGGTTGGAAAGAGGAGTGATTCCCACTGTGAGGGACGCCTCTTCACTGCAAACGGTAAGTGTCGCTGGTTAAAATAAAGTTATGCATAATTGTGAAGGCTATACTTACAGTAGCTCACCGGGATAATGTTTGAGATGCTAACGGAGCAGCTCCGTTTGCAGCTATAAATGCTGTTCTCTGTCGCTAACGGGTTAGCTACCTCTAAACGCGGGGTTAAAACGTTTTATCGTTTAGCTGTTAGAATAACCCCATGTTATTTATAAACCACCCGGTGTTTTCTTGTGTGAGGGCTGCATGTGTGCGTGTGTGTGCTTCAGTGTGAGTATGAATACCTGTATATGTATTTGTATATTGTGCACTGTGCAGTCTTTTAAATTTTTCTTCTCTCTTTTAATTATGATCTGGATCCCCCTGGGTCTGAAATAAAGTTCATTCATTAATTGTGTAGTTGGGTGAGTTACTCTGCCACGTGAATATTTGTAAATTACTTTTATTTTTCAAGCCTGCATATGAGAACGCAAACACAGCACATCAATATCCAGTTTGCCCTCTCTCCTCCCTCCTGGCCCATGAAATCTAGATGTGTGATCACGGTGATGTTTTGCTAATTTCTGACCAAGACACGGCAATCGCAACCATTAACAATCAATAAATAAATGAAAGTGAGGGGCATCATGTCGTCGGATCATAGTCAGGCATAAAGTTATCCAGGACTGGGTAGGATATTTTTAAGTCACTCGCGTTTTGCTACATCATTCCAGTCTTCTCTCTGTTTACACAGGCTGATGTTTGTAATCTATATAAATGTATGCAAACTTCTTTTTTTCCCCCTATTTTCACGTCCTCTGCGTTAAACGTGAGTCATGCAGACTGTAAACAGGACCTGCAGCTAGATTTTAATGTTAACTGGGCAGAAATTGGCCTCTTCTAAGAAGCACAGGTAAACTGCCCGTATTCAAAAGACCGTGGTGTATATTCACAACTTTATTGTGAATATACAACATACATACAAAATGCATCAAGTTGTTGTCTGTGGAATTACAATATTTTGATTCCTTTAACTGCAGCTATTTACAGTACACTTGTGATTTGCTTAATTTCCTTCATGATTAGAATTTTTTTCAACTTCTATTTACTGTTCGTAGGCCAGCACATCTCATGCCATGCCCAGCACCAGCAGTCTCCTATCTCTAAAGACCGATGTCGGTTGCCAGACTAACCCTACAATGCAGGCATCAGTTGGAACGCAGCTGTCATTAAAAACTTTGCAACCTCACTTCAGAAGTACAGGTTTGTGGTTTGCAAGATTGTTAATTGATTTGCATAATTGTTTGTCTAATTGTCATTTCATGGAAATGTTGCTGATTTTAATATGTTATGCACTTTGTGCTACTCTTGTATGAAAAGTGCTTTATAAATAAATTTTATTAATTCATTCAAGATTGATTTTTACATGGAGTAAATTATAATACATCAAATATAACATACATTTGGATTAATAAAATAACCAAGTATTTATTTTTATTGCATGTTCTGGGTCAATATCTGTTTGTGTGGAAAAGGTACCCAAACAACACATGTGGAAACCACAGATGTTGGAGTTTGCACATCAGCTGCAATCGTGCTTCCTGACCTTCCCTGGTCCTCAACGCCCACAAAGTCATCACTGAAGAGGCCTCGACTCAGACTGGAGGAGGGTGAAGATGAGGACAGTTCAGTGGAAGCGAGCTCGTCTACAGTAGCTCCAGAACCTCAAGAATCCTCATATAATTCTGAAAACTCAACCACTCTGTTAAAGGGGCTTGAGGCAAGATTAAGAAACAAAACTTGCGACTGCCACGACTGGCGCTTCAGGTAACTGCAGCCATGAGCCAAGCCGTCACAGGAGCACAAACTGAAGCTATAATGTTGTTTGCTCACCTTTTTCTTCGTAGTTCCACTTTTTAGTGTCTTTCAGTTGATCTGGATCGTTTGCTGACGGCAGAAGAATCCATAACTATCGCTTACAGTGTTTGAATTTACCACGACCTTCTTCTTCCTGTATCAAAACTGTGGATGTTTACCCGGGGACCGTACCCCTCCTAAGTAGTCTTCTTCCTTCTCCTTCTCTTTCCTTACCCCTTCTCCCCCCATACCCCCCCACCCCCCCCCCCCCTCTTCCCCCCCCTCCCCTTCTCTCCCCCCCCCTCACCCCCCCCTTCCCCTACCTTTCCATCCATCTCCTTCCTTCTCCCCCATCCCTCCCCTCCTCATATCCCTTCTCCCACCTCCCAACCCCTTGTTCCTTCTTTAATTAATTTTTTCTCTTTTTTGGTTTAGCGTCATTTGAGGTCACGTCCGCAGGGCAGCGCGGGAAATTCAACACCGAAATTGCAGCGCATTTTGCAGCACACAGCCTGTTCAAGGCAACGGAGAGAGATGTGGGTGGAAACGTTCGCTTTGGTATTTAGTAGGGGTGACACGAAATTTCGGGAAATAGAAAATGACAAAATAAAAATCGAAGACCCACGAAATAAATGTTTAGGGGAAAAAAAATCTAAAATGGAAAGGCACAGACTGGTAGATTGACCCTCGTGGCCTACCGTAGCAGCACTTGTCATCTCATGTGAAAATGGAAGACAGCGAGATTGCGGATGCTCCCGCGTCATTCAAATCGGAGGTGCGGACCCATTTTGGCTTCCCAACGAAGATACAAGACAACGGTGAGAAGACTGTGGATCTGCAAGCCACTATCTGTAAACTACGTCGGTTCACTGTGCCTTACACAGCGGCGAGCACTTCTAGCATGATGTACCATTTGCAAAGACATCATAAGGAGAAGCTAGCTCCGCAGCCTAAAAAACTCCCAAAAGAGCAAACTACTCTACAGAAATCTTTTGCTGCACCACTTCTTTCTGCAAGTGCGCGAGCAAAAGAGATTACCCAGAGTATAGGGTTTTTCATAGCTAAGGACATGAGACCATTTTCGGTCGTGGAAGACAAAGGATTCCGTCGGTTAATCCACACGCTGGAGCCAAAGTATCAAATTCCCTCCCGTACACACTTCTGCAAATCAGTGATTCCTGCAATATATGAAAGTGTGAGAGCTAAACTAAAAATGCGCTAATGAAGAGTGAAAGAGTAGCGATAACTACCGACGGAAGAAGAGAGCCCAGCAGGAGCAACCAGTCCCACCAGTGACAGCCTACCACAAGGTGCACAAGATGCTGAGACACACACATGCAGTGGTGAGCTCAACCAGCCTCCTTCAAAGAAGGAGGCCCTCTTTGGGGACACTTACACTACCCCCCCCTCACTCATCCAACAGTGGATAACAGGTCAGTGGAACATGAGATCATGATGTACATGAAGTCCCACTTTTACTCCATGCTTGCACCACTGGCCAAAGCCTATCTTCTGGTTCCTGCCACCTCAGTTCGTGGCGAACGAGTCTTTTCAACAGCAGGAGATATTGTGAGTTGTCAGAGGTCTCAACTGCTTCCAGAAAATGTTATTATGTTAATACTCTTAAAGAAGAATATGCACCTGTAATAGGTGGTCCTTAACCGATACCGGCGACTGCAAGAGGAGGGGAAAGAAGGACAGGCCGTCGCCAGAAGGTGGTTAAAAGAAATGAAAGCTTCTTTAAAGTAATAAAAAATAAATACTAAACTAAAAAGTAATAAAATAATCCTAAAAGTCCAACTAAAAAGTGATAAAAGAAAAGGATAAAAAGAGGCTAAAAGGGCTTGCAGTGGCCGGCGTCTCTCTCAGCTTCCTCTCGGTTCAGTCCCGGGTCCGTGGCGGCCGCTCCTCCCAGCAGCCGCACTCTGGCCATAGGCTCCCCCAGGACACCACCACCACTCTCTGGCCCGGGCAGTCACTCCTCCGGGCGGTTGCGCCTCCGGCCGTAGGCCCTCTTCAATGGGTCCGGGACCTCCCTCTGACTCCCGGGCCACTCTTCAGCGTCTTCTGCCGCTGCCGTGACCGCTGCCTCGAGCCCCCAGCCGGGGGACTCGCATCCTCCCCCAGCTGCGCCTCCTGGTCCCAGTCCTCTCTCCTCTGGACTCCTCAGCTCTCAGCCCTCCCCTCCTGTTGTCCACACACCGGCTTTTATCCTTCCGCTTCCAATAGGGGATTATCACGCCTACCGGAAGTTCCCGGATTTTGACACTTCCTCTTCCGGGCCATGTTAACGACAGCCGTTCCTGCTCTGTTATACTGTTTAAATCGGATAAACTCCAAACATACTCAAGTTTTCATTCCAGACTGAAGTGATACTGGATCAAAGCTGGATCAAAGCGATCGATTGCTGCGGTGAAGGGCCGAACTTTATAATAAAACACACGTTTGTTTGTCGCCGGTGGGGCACAACACCAGCACTTCACAGCATCTAGCATTAGCCAGCTAGCGTTTACTACGTGCTTAACATTGTGCGTCTTAAAACACACAAACATCTGAAAATCGGGTCTGTACCTCCCCGTTTCCAGTGGAACAACTGGGGACTGCCAAGAAAGGAGACGCCAGATGATTGTGTGTTTTCAGCCGCACAAAGTTAGGCACGTCATCAAGCTGGCTAATGCTAACCTGCTAACAATAGTCCGCCAGCTACTACTCTGTTAAACTTTGAAATCGGAAACGCCAATCCAAGTTTTCATTCCAGACTAAGTGATGCTGAGGAAGAAGTGGATTAAAACGACCGATTCGCCGCAGTGAAGGACCGAACTTTATAATAAAACGACACACGTTTTTTGCCGCAACTCGCAGCGGGCAAGCAAAGCTCATGACGTGCCAACTTTTCGGCTAAAACACACAATCATCTAAAGCACTCTTTCTTCAGTCCCCAGTTTCCACTAAACGAGACCCCATTTCAATTTTTTTTAACCGCCATAACACGTCAGAAACGTAGCTGCTAATCAGCATCCCGTGGTGCCCCACCACACAACGTTTACCCTCACCACACTATCAACTCAGCAAACAAAATTTAGATCCATAAACAGAACGCACGGCTGTGAAAACCCGGAGAGAAGTGTCCAAAACCGGGCTTCAATCTGAAATCCAATTAAGACAGGGGAGGAGTCCTTCTCCCCAGGTGCTGCCAATCAGTTCGTTAAAATCTCCCACAGATGTGGCAGTTGACGGTCCTGTCACTATGCCTCCGAGTGATCATGCACCCTGGCTTCTTGGCCAAGGGAATGTCCCTTTGGCTGACTGGTTAGCACGCATGACTCTCACCTGGGAGTCTGGGGATTGAATCCCGCGCGGGCCCTCCTTTGTCCTGCTAATTTCAATTCAATTCAACTTTATTTGTATAGCGTCCATTCATGACAGTGTCACCTCAGGGCGCTTAAACAGACAGAAAAGTTCAGGTCAGATTCATAATAGTCTAGTTAAAGGAATAGTTCACCCTCAGAGTGATTTAACTTTATTTTCCACTTACCCTGATAGTGAGCAAGACTCTGGACCACTTTTTTAATATGTCAAATGCAGCCAGAGATCAGGGCGACTTCTTGTTTCCCCCCAATGGAGTTTGCCAGGGTCATCCAAAAAGGTCCATAAAAGTCCACAAAAAATTGTCAGTATTGCTCCATACTGCGCGTCCCATGTAGTCCAAGTGTCCTGAGTGGGTAGTGTCCAGAATTTACTTGGAACTACGCCATTTAGTATATTTTTAGAGTCTAAAAAGGAGTATTGTTTACGTCCATGAAGCGCGCACATGCGCGGTCACGAAACTACGGAAGCCTCTGTGTTCAGAGCCTACTCTGCCAATAATGCAAGCGTAGAAGAAGAAATTCACTGTTTACATTGTGGTAAGAGCGCAAGAGCTCTAAACAAACCGGGACAAACACAGGAGGGGTTGGATATTGGATAAAAGAAAGAAAGAAAGAAAGAAAAAGAGAACGCCCGATCTCGTCTGCCGTGGCTTCCATAGTTTCGTGAATGCGCATCGGCGTGCTTGCTGGGCATGCGATGTACTACTGTTTAGGCTCTAAAAATATACTAAATGGCGTAGTTTCAAGTAAATTCTGGATGCTACCCACTCAGAGCACTTGGATTACATGGGACGCGCAGTATGGAGCAATACTGACAATTTTTTGTGGACTTTTATGGACCTTTTTGGCTTGGACCCTGGCAAACTCCATTGGGGGGGAACGAGAAGTCGTCCTGAACTCCGGCTGCATTTGACATATTAAAAAAGTGGTGCAGAGTCTTGCTCACCATCAGGGTAAGTGGAAAATAAAGTTAAATCATTCTGAGGGTGAACTATTACTTTTAGGAAACCAACAGATTGGATCGAAATTTGACTTGACCCGGTCCAATCCCCCATCCTGAGCAAGCACGGAGGGGTGGCGACAGTGGGAAGGAAAACCCCCTTTTAACAGGGAGGAAAAACCTCCGGCAGAACCCGACTCAGGTAGGGCGGCCATCTGCCTCGACCGGCTGGGGGGGGAGAAGACAGAAAGAGAGACCAACAAACACTGCAACGTTATCCAGCCAGATCTGCTGAGAGAGGAGAACACAGTTAATGATGCAATACTGTCACAGGTTTCTACATGGAGAGACAGAGATGATGGGAAAGGAAGCCCAGTGCATCATGGGAGAGGAAGAGCCCAGTGCATTATGAACGTCCCGCAGCAGTCTAAACCTATAGCAGCTTAATTGAGGGATGGCTAACCATCCGTAACTATAAGACTTATCAAAAAGGAAGGTTTTAAGCCTGATCTTAAAGGTAGAGAGGGTGTCTGCCTCCCCAACCTGAATTGGTAGCTGATTCCATAATAGGGGGGCCGATAGCCAAACGCCACAATCTGGTGCTGCAAGTAGGGTCCATGTAGCACTAAGGGTGGGTCCATGGATTCTGGATGGGTGGCAGTCTATGTGGAGCACGAGGATGTGCTTGTGAAAAGAGGGGGAGAGATGTGGCAAGTGAATGAACTAAAATAATATTTGCTTGTTGTCTGGTTCAATTAACATCACTGAAAACATCCGGTATCAGTGATAATTTAAATCAAATTTTATTTGTGAAGCACTTTTTACACCAAAGTTGTGCCCAGTGCTATACAAAATAGAAACAAAAGCTAACTGAGGACAGAAACCTTCACACATTCAAGTATAAAACATCTAAATTCAAAAAAACTTACCCAGTCACACTCTTTTGCACACACTTTATTACGCCCATACAGCTGTGATCCTTCAACGGAAAAACATACTCTTATTCCTGGTTTCTGTTTCTTAAAAGTTGATACAAAATTATAATTGAAAATAGACATCCAACAGAGCTTCAAAGTTTCAGAAGGAGTTAGATCTGTGCACACAGGGAATTAGTAATGGTAGTGTTTTGAGCTTTTCAATCTAGTCATAATCTAAACTGCACATCTGGTCATAATTATTGTACATGCTTGTGACATGTTGTACTCTTATTATAGGGAAGACCCCAGCCCCACTCTTGGAGAGCTCATATCCATTTACAAAATGCGAAAGCTGTTGGTATTCGAATCATGCCTTATGGTATTCTCGGAGAAGTGCCCGGTGTGCAGCAGTTTGTCATGTCAAGTCAACATTTTTCTCCAAAAATATGTTTCTAACAGAGCTATTAACATGAACACAATCTAGTAGCAATCTGGTGACATCTGGTGAAAATTTCAATACTTTTTTCCCCTGCTGTAAACGGCTATAGACGTCAATGGCAGTGAATGAGTTAATAAATGTAGATCTTAAGATAATCAGCAAAGCACTCGCTAAAAGGATAGAAAAAAATAACTCCTTTGATAATACACCCTGATCAAACTGGTTTTATCAACCTGTCCTATGGTCATACGGTCGTTTTTGCATGCACGAAAATACGCTCTCTGTGAGCGTATTTCACACGCTCCCTGTCACCCCTGGCGGCGGCAGGAGGAGAAATGACGGCAAGTCTGACTAAAGAGAAGGAAGTTAACTGAAGAAAGATATTTAACAACTGGTTGAAACACTTCAGGCAGTGTTTAGCTTAACTAGTTGGGAAGCTGCTCCAATAATCAGAGACTGCGGTTCTTCCACGCAGCCGGTCTCGGTGCGATTCTCAGCCTGGGACCCACTGCAGCCCCCACTCTCTGCCCCTTAGTGGAAGCTCAGACTTGGCCACTGAGAGTGACACTGACACCGCCTATGAAGTCGAGGACCTCCAGGGGGTTGATTCTTCATCCACCAGCTCCAGGGACTCCTCCGACGGCGAGGGAGAAGGAGAAGCAGAGGATCTGTCTTGGAAGTCTAAAAGTGGGGAAATTCAGTGGTTCCCCACAAACTCCGTGGCACGCAACTGGATTCCTTCTGGCAGAAGAAGATCCCCCAGACCAACCCGATATTCTGTGACCCGGGTTGATGAGCTGGTTGACAGTTTTGATTTATTTTTCACTCCAGAGATGGTCAGCTTGATCATAAAATATACAAACCTGCAAGGAAGGAGGACGGTCACTGACTGGACGGATATTGATGCCACCACTGCACGCTTATGTTGGCCTCCTGCTGTTGGCCGGCTTATACCGCTCCCGCGACGAGGCAGTGCGCAGCTTGTGGGATGATGAGACAGGCCGGCCGATCTTCCGAGCTACAATGTCTGTGAAAATGTTCACCACTCTCTCCAGTGTCGTTCGTTTTGACGACCGGCTTTCAAGACCAGGGCGCCAAGGAGAAGACAAGCTGGTTGCCATCCGAGAGATATGGGATTACTGGACTGAGTGGCTCCCATTGATGTTCAACCCTGGAGAGGACATCTGCGTGGATGAGCAGCTGGTGCCATATAAGGGGCGCTGCAGTTTCAGGCAATGTATGCCAATGAAACCAGCCAGATATGGCCTAAAGATGTGGGTACTCTGTGACGCCACAACATTTTACGCCTGGAGGGTGAATCTCTACACATGCTGGTGCACCGGTGGGAAAAAAAACAAGCAGGGTTGTGCTGGAGTTGACGGAGGGCCTGAAAGATGTGACAACTTTTTCTCATCATTTGGTCTGGCAGAGGAGCTGCTGCAGAACAAAATAGCCATGGTTGGCACGATGAGGAAAAATCGCCCAGAGATTCAACCTGAGCTCCTGCAAACAAAGGGAAGAGATATCCTCTCCTCCACCTTTGCCTTTACAGAAACACACACCCTGGTATCCTACCTGCCAAAGAGAGGAAAAAATGTTGTGCTGCTTAGCACAAAGTACCGGGAGCCAAAGATCAGTGACAGTGAGAAGAAGAAGCCACAGATGATCCTGGATTACAACCACTGCAAAGGAGGCGTGGATACCATGGATCAGGTATGTCTACAGTATACAATCCATAGATGAAAATATATTATTCATTATAGCTTTCATTTTTTTTCATTTTAACTTTGTGCATGTGAGAGATGTTATCTATTCAGCATTTCTAATATTTTTTTCCCCCATCTGTGGTCATATTTTCTTTTGCAGATGGTTTCTACATACAGCTGCAGGAGGAAAACCAGACGGTGGCCTTTGGCAGTTTTCTTCAACATGCTGGACATCAGTGCGCTCAATGGATACATTGGCCCTCATTTATCAAACGATCGTCAAAATGGTTGCACATCTGATCGTAAAAATGGTCGTACGATTGGATCCACGTGTGATTTATTAAAACGTTCGTATCGGTCCAATCTCGTCGTACGAACAAAGTCTTGATAAATTCCACAGCTGAAATCCATCGTCATTTAAATGTCACGCCCACGGTTACGCCCTTAAACATGCATAATGATGAGGCTTCACCCAGCGAGGTAGAACCACGGAGAGGAGAGATTCTGCCAAAAAAAGAAACTTTTGGGGGGATCAAGACAGAATTCCTCATTTGTGAGGTGACAAAGATTAAAGAGGTGCTGTTTGGCAGCTTAAAAACCGGAGTCACAGACGTGCACAAAAATGCTGCACGGAAGAGGATCAGTCATCCTCGCTGCTTTTGAACGACCGGCTGAGATATTAATAAAAGTCTCAATCAAGGCCTGGCTTATATGGTTTATTCGTTTTATTAGCTATGAAATTTGATAATAGCCCACATCCGATGGCAACGTCACAATTCTTTAGCCAATGGGTCAAGAAAAAGTGGTCCAATATGAAACTTACCCCCAAAAGATGACACCCCCCCCCCCCCCCCCCGCTTACCCCTCCGTCATGAGTCCAACTGCTGCGCTCTAACAGGTGACAGGTGGATGACGGTCAGATCCGAGCCTGACCCAGACAGGGACAGAAAAAAGATAACTTGTATTTGCAAAACTAAGGGACAGTCTACTGACTGCACTTATACAACTATAAAGTATAGAATACTTATTAGAAATGACGGATCAGCTCCGGTCTCCTCCATAGCCCAGTGGGGGCAGCAGGGCGGCTCCTGGCGCATCTTCTCCTGCGCATCAAAACTCTCCAACGGTCCGAGCGATGTGCAGCACTGCACAGGACAGGAGTGTTGTAGATTTTCTCAGAGTCTAAAGCAGCGTTTCATCCCGCCGGGTCCGAGTCAGACCGTCCGACACCCACCTGCCTTCCTGCAGCCCGAAGCAGCGCTCCACCTGGGCACCTGCGCGTGTCTGCGTACTGATGCCGACCTCCGCTTCTATGAGGCAGTTTTACCAGCGGGGTGAGGAGATGCACGAAGAGTGAAAAGCACTTGTCTCCTAGAACTATATGTTAATAATTTTAATAATTTGTTGAGATAAATGGAGGAAGTAATTCAGTCACAGCTATTTTTGTAATTTTGGGAATACATTCTCCATTCACTTTTTTCCTTTTTCTTTGCAAATGGGTTCATTCTTAGTGCTGATATGTGAATACTTATGTTTAAATGGCAGTTTGCGGTTTGGTTAATAAATATTTTCATATTCTGCTGCGCTGTGCTGCAAACCCTCACTGACTCAAACTTGCGTACACGAACTCAGAGCTGTCGTGAGATTTGATCGTATCCTACGATCACGTTCAAATTGATAAATGCCGAGTCTTGCGTGGAAATGGTCGTACGCACAGATTTTCGTCGTACGATCGTTTGATAAATGAGGGCCATTGTGTGGAGTGGTGTGAATCCAGCATGGAACCAAGGGAAGTTCCACAAAAGGAGGCTGTTCCTGGAGGAGCTGGGTAAGAAGCTCGTCGGACCTCTCATGGCCCAGCGGCAACGCCTCCCTCACTCAGCTGGGGCCTGTCGTTTGATATTTGAGGCTCAATCTGGCTCAGGTGATCCCGCCCCCCTCTCAACCAACCCCAGCACCAGCCGCAGCACCAGCACCACCCCCAGTCGCACATCTGCCACACCTGTGAGGAGGCAGTGTGCACTCTGTTTCAGCAGATGAAGTGTGCGAGCCACCTGAAAGAGATGTGGAAAACCTCTTTGTAAGCAACATTGCTCCACGGTTTGCAGCTTCTGCCTCGACTGAACAGTTCTCACTGTTCTTGTGCCATGTTGTTCCTATGTTATTGTTGGTAATTGTTGGTAATTTCTGAATATTGTTCAAGTTCTGTTTTTGTTAAATTGTTATAACAAATAGATGGCTTTTTCATGGACAGTAGGTGTTGTTCTTGCTTACTGTATACATACATGAAATTTAATAGGCTGTTTGATATGATTGAAAGCTACGAATGAAGGTTTGAAAAGTTAAAATAGAAAAAAAAATCATTCACAATAAAATAAGTATGCTGTATAACTTAATTTTCATGTGCACATTATTGTGCAGAAGGTTTCAAAATGGGACTACATCACACTGAGCAAAACATTATACTGCACATAAGTTAATGTTACTGTTAATTCTTAACATGTACCAGTCTGCAATTTTCAAAGCATAAATGATCCAGTTTGCATAAAGTGTAGTGAAAATTTGATAACTTTTGTGTTTTTCCACCATAAAATAGAGTTGCACAATGACATAAACTTGGCAGTTAAAGGGTTAAAATCTTTGAAAAATTGTTATTTTATAAATGTATGGTTAAAACTAATGCTGGTTTGAAGAATGAAAAAGAAGTGGGGAAAAAGGAAAAAGATTCATCATTTTCTACTACATGATTTAAAATATACACATTTATGTGTATTGGGGTGCAAAACTGGACTATTTGACATTGAGCAAAATATAAAATGTATATTAATAAATCTTTCTGGTAACTTCTAATACAGTATATGCCAGCCTGGAATATCCAAACTATAAACAATCCAGTTTGCACAAAAGATTTTGGAAAGTGCCTTATTTTTATTTTTTTATTCCATAAAATGAAATTGCATAATGACTTAAACTTGGCAGTTTAAGGGTTAAAAGGTTGATTTTTTTTTTTTTCATGTAGATGGTTAGAACTGATGCTGGCTTAAATAATAAAAAAGAAATGAAAAAACAAGGAAAAAGATTAATAATTTTCTACTGCATGATTTCAAATATACACATTTGTGTGTATTGGGGTGCAAAACTGGACTCTTCAACACTGAGCAAAGTATAAATTGCATATAAATGAATGCTCCTGCTAAATTTAAACATATGCTACATAGGCTGCAATATCCAAACCATAAATTATTCGGTTTGCACAAAGTACAATGGAAATAGCTTCATTTTTGTGTTTTCAATACTATAAAATGAAGCTGCATAATGACCTAAACTTGGCAGTTTAAGGGTTAAAGGTTAAAAATATATCATTTTTTAATATAAATAGTTAGGATTAATGCTGGTTTGAAAAATAAAAAAGAAATGGGAAAAAAAGGATAAAATATTTCTAACTTTGTACTACATAATTTAAAATATACACATTTATGTGTATTAGGGTGTGAAACTGGACTCTGACATTGTGCAAAACAGAAAATTACATCTAACTTAATGTTTCTCTTAACTTTTAACATATATCAGGCTGAAATATTCAAACTATAAATAATCCATTTTGAAAAAAGAACAATGAAAATCGCTTAATTTTTGTGTTTGCAATACTATAAAATGAAGCTGCATAATGACCTAAGCTTGGCAGTTTAAGGGTTAAAAAGGTTTAAAATATATGATTTTTTTTTATATCGATAGTTAGGATTGATGCTGATTTGAAGAATAAAAAAGAAATGGAAAAAAGAAAAACTTTTCATAATTTTCTACAACACAATTTCAAATATACACATTTATGTGTATTAATGTGCAAAAGTGGACTGTTTGACATTGAGCAAAACAGGAAATTTCATCTGAATGAATGTTACTGTTATCTTTTAACATATAAAAGGCTGAAATATTCAAACTATGAATAATTCATTTTGCATAAACTAAATTGAAAATAGCTTTATTTTGGTGTTTTTAGGACTAAAAAATAGAGTAACACCATGACCTAAACTTGGCAGTTTAAGGGTTAAAAAGGGTCAAAATTCATTACTTTTATATATGTATGGTTAGGACTGATGCTGCTTTGAAGAATAAAAAAGAAATGGGAAAAAAGGACAAAGGAATCATAATTTTCTTATGGCATGATTTTCATATAAACATTTATGTGTATTAGGATGCAAAAAGAAATATTTTTGAAGGGGTGCATAAGGGTTATGGAGGTACAAGGACAGTTATGTAATATAAGTATCTTGCTAAACAATTAATCGCACTCAAGTGATGTTCTGAGAACTATGTTTTTCCTGGTCTGGTTATGTAAGTGTAAATTCTCAGCTCTGAGTTTTCTGGCCTATTTGCTTCTGTGTTAGTTACAGACACACAACAGGCTCATTACAAATGCTGGAGAGTGCTGGTTTAATCTTTTTTAGAAAGAAAAAAAGAGAGAAATCACTTTCCGTTTAAGCCGCACTACCCGGCATCATCAATCATGTGATCCCACTTTCACCTTAAGGAGGATTAACTAAGTTGTAATATTCTGCAGATAGCTGGTTGTTTCACTCAACAGGTTCATTTGAACAACTCGGGCAACAAACCTTTCTTTAAAAACTGGCTCATGCTTTGTTAGTCTCTTCTCTTTCTCCTCTCTTTCTGTTCTCATTTTAAATCATACCTCGATTTCTTGGGGTGATGCATTTTTTGTCTGGGGGTGGATTTTTTTTTTCACTGCTTATTTACACATTTTCTTGGTCAGTCGTCTCATTTGCTGTCACTCTGTCAAATGAATGAAATGAAATGAAATGAAAAATACTTCATTCATCCCAGAAGGGAAATTCAGCACTGTAAAAGTTCTCTATTTTTTTTAATCAATATAACATATGAAATTATAATTAAAAAAAAAATTAGTCAGTCAGTCTTGTTGTTTAGGATGATGCTGCTGGTAGGAATGAATTTCTGTATCTCTCCGTCCTACAGCGAACTTGACGCAGCCTCCCACTGAACACACTCTGTTGATTCTTCACCGTGTTGTGGAGAATCCTCCATCATCTTCATCATCTTGTGCATTCTTTTTTGAATGATCAGCTCCAGCAGCTCCAGAGTTCTCCCCAGCACAGAACCAGCTTTCTTGATCAGCTTGTTTAGTTTCTTCAAGTCTCTGGTTCTGATGCTGCTTCCCCAGCAGATGCTGCAAAGCTGATTGCACTTTCCACAACAGACTTGTAGAAGATCTGCAACATCTTGGTGCAGACGTTGAATGATCTCAGCTTCCTTAAGAAGTAGAGTCTGCTCTGACCTTTCTTGTAGATGTAGTCACTGTTGCATTTCCAATCGAGTCTGTTGTCCAGCTGAACTCCAGGTATTTGTAGTTCTCCACCACCTCCACCTCCTCTTCCAGGATGTAGACAGGACTATGCTGCTTATTCTTGCTCCTCCTGAAGTCAACAATCATCTCTTTAGTCTTGCTGGTATCTAAGATGAGCTGATTGTTACCATTTCACAAACTGATTGACAAGTTCCCTGTACTCGGCTTCTTGTCCATCACTGATACACCCCACAACTGCAGAGTCATCAGAGTATTTCTGCAGATGACAGGATCAGAGTTGTACTGGAAGTCTGAGGTGTACAGTGTAAAGAGGAATGGTGAGAGTACAGTTCCTTGTGGTGCTCCAGTGCTGCTGATCACCATCTCAGACACACAACCTTTCAGTTGTGTGTCTGAGATGAAGTGCATGCAGCAATAAAGGCCTGATACCAGCAAACCGCTGTCCTGACAGGCAGGGAACTGATGCGCTGAGGCAGTTCCTGAGGACCAAACCATTTCTTGCACTTTCACGGGGGTGGGTTGGTCAATATATTTATGCTTTGTTTTGCTGTTTACTGCTGAAAAACCCGTTAGAACACGAAGGTAATTTATTCTACTACTTCAATTTCTTGTTCTTTTTTAAATGTATATAAAAAGATTATTTGAAATGAAGGTTTCATAATTTCCACATCTTTTGGGGCCCCCCACAAATGCAAATTTGGCATACAACTTGGAAATGTAAACAAAACTGGCTTTTTTTTTTTTCATCTCATTTCCCTGATAGACTTCACCTGAGAACTCCTGATCAAGTTCACCTGTTTGCTCCCTTTTTAAAATCACTCACCCTCTAGTTTTCTCATTTTATTTTGTGATGACTGTTGAAATCTTGTTCTTAGACTGAGAAATTTAGCAAATGAGCCATGGAAATCTTGTGAGTTGTGCTTTTAACAATTCAATAAGATGCTTATGAGAATATCTATGTGAATTTATCTCTGTTTTCACAAGTTCTTTTTCACCTGTAGTTGTTTTGCACAACAGAGCAACGAGGTTGGTGGAAGCACAAATTTGGAGAAGGAAAGTCTCAAAAGGAGCCTTAAAGTGATGGAGGACTCTGGCATCAAGTTGGAGTGTATTGTGTCTGATCGCCATCCCCAGGTCCTAAAATTCCTCACTGAAGCTAAAGTCACCCAGTATTATGACGTATGGCACTTGTGATTCTTTTTTTCCCCCTCTTATCTGTTAGACACCTGGTTAATTTCACTCTGCCTGGCCATATTATATTTTCTTTTAGGGTGGGGTAGGGGGCTAAATTAACCACATTGTGAATGCAGTCATTGGAGTGGTAAAGAAACTGAAGGCCATTGCCAACACGAAGGGGGTGACAAGGTCAAGAAATGGTTGCCCACGATCAAAAACCAAATATACTGGATTGCAACTTCATCTTCCTCTGGGCCAGAAAGAACTGCAAAGTGGACATCTGTAATAAACCACATCCAGGACATCCATACCCACAGTGACCCTTTGTATCCTAAATGCACACATGCCACCCGCGTGTCAGTTGATAAGGACAAATGGTTGAAAGCAGGTGAGTACTGAAGATCTACAGTGATCCTTGGGAACCTGTAGACTTGACTCAAATTAAGCTTTTTAATGGGTGTTTTATATTCAATTTTATGTTAAACATGTTACTAGTAGCTGTGTGTGTGTTTTTTTTGTTTTGTTTGTTTTTTTCCCTCTCTCTCTTTCCCTCTCCAGCTCTGTACAAGCTTGAGAAGCTGTTCACCAGTAAAAGAGCCCTCAAAGATATCTCTAAGCTCAGCCCCCATCACCAAACTTCAACCCTTGAGGCATTTCACTCTGTTGTGATTCGTTTTGTCCCCAAAAGTGTGCTCTTTCCATTTCTGGGGATGTTGTGCAGGTAAATTTAGGTGTCTGTGTATAAATTGTAAGGAAAAGTGTGAAAGTATTTACAATCAAGGCCCAACAAATTTTAGAAGGTACTAGTAATGTTATTTTTTTCCCCCCAAAGGCTCTACCTGGCAGCTATGCATTTTAATGAGAACTCTGAGCACCCACAAAGACAAGCAGATGGGAAACCCTTTTTCAAGCTTCACTGGCCAAAAGCATGAGGGGGAACATGCACAGTGAAGCCACTGAAAGAAGATCCAACATTCAGTAAGTTTACTTGTACAATTTATTACATGCAAATAACTTAAACATTATAAATACCCAAACATTTCAAATATAGATGTATAATAGAAATGGGGTCACCCAACTCAATTTACATAATTTTGAGTTTTTTGAATGTTGAAATGAAATCAGATTAAATGAACAAAGACAAAACTAACTTAATTTTACAACTTACCACGTTCTTCTTCGGGTTTTTTTTTATATATAGACTATGTGGATGAGCTGATGCATCTAGTTTTTGATGTGGTGTTTCTTAATCCAGCACCTTTCGTCAGTCAGCTGAAACAGATTCCTCCAGAATATTCATCTCGTCTTCTGTGTGATACTTCTTGACTTTTTTTCTTCTTTTAAAGACAAATGGTTTCAGCTTGTTCTTACCTTGACAGTTTCGGCTGTCACTTCAGCCTTCATCAGAAGTGGTCGGGCTTCCTGGTGTGGTATACAGGAAACCACACACACCGATCAATACCTTCTCTGGACATCTGAGCACCCCATCGCACACAAACTCTCTGTATCAGAACACTGTACAGCCGGACCAGCATCATAACAGATCAGATTAAAAGACAGGAGGAAGAGGAACACATAGAACAAGCACTCATTCACTGCCAGTACCCCAGATGGGCAATAAACAAAGGAAAACAACAAGCCAAAAACAACGAAACAAGACGAAAGGACCGGAAGGGAAGAAAAAAACAAACATGCGACACCAACAAGAGAGAAATAATCATGCTGCCATACATCAGAGGAATTACAGAACCCATACAACGGACCATGAAAAAGCACCAGATAAACACAGCCATAAAACCCCACAACAAACTAAGACAACAACTCGTCCATCCAAAAGACACAATAACGCCAGACAAGAAATGCAACGTCATCTACGAAATCCCCTGCAAATCGTGCAATAAAACATATGTAGGAGAGACCGGACGGACATTCATAACACGAAAATCAGAACACCAGAAAGAGTGCGACAAAGAAATGAAAGAAAAATTCACAAGGACAAAAAAACAAACAGCAGAACAAGAAAATAAGAAATCAGCTATAACGGATCATTGCAGAAGAAATAACCACATCATGGACTGGGACAGTAGCAAAATCATCACCACGGAAACCAATAAATTCAAGAGATGGATAAAGGAGGCAATTGAAATACGACGACGAGAAACGAACATCATAAACAGGGACGAGGGGGCACACCAGCTCCCACACACCTGGGACTCCATCATCAGTCACCAGCAGCGGGGGGCCGGAGGAGGACAGACGATACCGGGCACGAGCACTTCATTGTAAGTTGCCGTGCCCGGTCAGCTGTTCTCCTGACACATCACGTCGGAATTCCCGGTCAGCTGTCTACATAGACACGTCACACCAGGAAGTCCGACCACTTCTGATGAAGGCTGAAGTGACAGCCGAAACTGTCAAGGTAAGAACAAGCTGAAACCATTTGTCTTTAAAAAAACCACAATATTACCAGGTAAGGTGTTTTAGCCGTTTCTATTTGTACAACATTTAAACATGACAACATCATTTAACCTCATCTTTTTAAAAAAGCAGACAAACTAGAGTAAGTGTGTTCTAAAATGCTCATGCTGGCATTTTTCTCTCCATCTACCATCTCTCTCTTTTTGTCCTTCATTTATACATCTACCAGAGCAAATTATTGTATTATTATCTAAAGTTATATGCCATAAGATATTGTAAAACTGTCTTCAGTTGTTTTCTCTCAACTGAGCTTTTCTCTTTTTTGAAAAAAAGACCTGATGTCCATGGTTGGCAAATCACTTTAAAAAAGTATATACTGTATATGTATATATATATATATTCAAAAGTTAGTTCAAATCAATTACAAATTTAGGGAAATTTATGGGCTTAGCCCATTACTGTACTTGTTTCATAAACCAATGCTAAATGCACCGTATTACTGTTTCAATAATTATTTTCACTTATCTTGTTGAAACAATCGCATCTGTGCTCACTGCCTAACAACATAATGACATCTGACTGTTATAGAAGTTCTAAGGGAAAAGTAACGGACACACCATCGTCATTCATGACAGGTTTGTTCACATATAACGCGTGACCACTACCTACCAGGTAAACTTTAGATTAACGTCGTCTGATGCTGTGAATCAATGAGCTTGTGGAAACTGCTGTAGGCCGGGCTGCGCTGCGCACCGCACTGGTGCGTTCTTGTGAAGTGAAATGTAAAGGCGCGCGCAGCACACAAACGCCACAGGTTTGGACCATACCAAGTTTAGAGGGGGGGGGCTAGTAACGACAGGCAGCGTCCCCTTTTTATTACGTTTGCATACATTGTAGTTGATGAGAAATGATCAAATCTAAAATAATAAAAAAACAGAAAAAAGAAACCTCAAAAAAGATCCGGGGCTTTTGAAGAATCATTCCAGGCTTAAGCCCCCTAAGCCGCCCCCCCGCTCCGCCAATGTCCTCATCCACCATCCTGCATCCACACACTCCTCTGTACACATGTAGCAGCAATTGTTCCACGCAGAGACATCATCACAAATGCGTTTTTCTTCTTCCTCCGTCGTCACAAAACCCACTCATACATTTGCCGACTGCAAAACAATTACAACATATCATTGAAAATGGAAAATTCCTGTCATTCAATACACTTACCTTACAATACGGGATCAGTAGTACTAAATTCTTAGAATACCATCAACTTAAATCTATATTAAGCAAAAAATATACCTCTAACCAACTGATCTTGCAGACTCCGGTCAGGGTAGCAGAATTCCTGAATCTCTCTATCCCCAAACTACTGTCGAAAATATATAGATTATTATTAAAACTGGATGATTCAATTTCCCTTCCAACTTCGAAGTGAGAGGCTGACTTGTCCAGAACCCTTAACCAAAACACATGGACACAGAAATGTTTAAACACGTTCCTAATGACTAAAAACTCAAATATACAGTTGATACAATTCAAGGTTTTACACAGAGTACATTACACAGGACAGAGGATGTTCAAGATGGGTCTGTCACCTTCAAATATTTGTTTGCACTGCAATGAGAATACAACAGACAATTATCTTCACGCCTTGTGGTCTTGTCCACCTGTCCAGAGGTTTTGGCTTCAGGTATGTGATGACCTGTCAACGTGGCTCAGGTGTAACTTCCCTGCAAGCCCCGCACTGTGTTTACTGGGGGACTTGGATGAGATCAACACGGTAACCAACTATGCACATATGATACTTACTGTATTATGTATTGCAAAGAAAACTATCTTGGTAAACTGGAAATCCAAAAATAATCTGAGCATTAGCCAGTTTAGGAATTTCTTAGTAGACCATATCAGTATTGAGACGATGTCTGCCTCCTCTAAGAACCAGTTAGATGAATTCCACTCCCTCTGGTCCCCTGTGATTAGCTCCATCACTTAACGTTGGTGTAGGAGAGCCGCCTCGGCGATGTGGGGGTTGGGTGCCGGCGAGTGCCCGATGGGGGGCATGGGGGTCAGCGGTTGGGGCTGCTCTGCGGCGGTGGGCGGGTCGCTGGTGGGGCCCTGGCAGGTGGCTGTCGGCTGGCGCCGGGTGGCCGGGGTCGTCCCGGGGCGGGGGGGGCGGGGGGCCCTGGGCCCCGGTGCTCCGGGGTGGCCCCTGCCTCCGGGGCCGGGGGACCCGGCTTGGCGCTGGGGGGGGGCGGGCCGGCGGGACGTGCCTCCTCTGGATTTGGCCGGTCCTCACGACCTGGTGACGTCTAGTCACTGCGCCGGGGGCCGGGGCGCCTCTGCTGTGTGCGTGCGGGTGTGTGTGCTGGTGGGGGTGTGTGTGTGGTGGGGCTGGGGGATGTATCGTTGTCGTGTCTGTGTCGGGATGTGGGCATCCGGGATGTTGGTGTCGCGGGAGCGGCCATGTGGGGGTGTGTGGATTTCCCCTGTGCTTGTCCTGCGTGTGGGGCTCTGGGGGTCGCGGACGGAGCTGCGCTTTCCGCCGGGGTGCTTGGTTTTCGGCGGACCCGTGGTCATGTCGTGTCGTATCGATGTTGGGGTGTCTGGCGTGGCTGTCGGGGTGTGGGGTTTTGTCCATATCGTTCAGCTCTAGTGTGTGGAGGTGGGGGGTTGCGGGGTGGCCGGGTCTTTTCCACGCCGGGTGCCTGTCCCGCCTGGCCGCTGTGTCGGTTGGGGCTGGCCTGCGCTGGTGGTCTCGTCCGGGTTGGTCTCGCGTGGTCCGGGGGCTGGGGGCGGTGGACTTGTGGCGTGGGGGGGGCTGGTGGCCCCGTGGTCCCCGTCCTTGGTATGTGTGGGTGGGTGTGTGACTGGAGGGGGGGGCGTGAATGCGGTTGTGTGTGTGTGTGGCTGCCTGTGGGGGTGTGTGGAGATGGGTGGGTGGGTGGGGGTGCATGGATGATGGGTGTTTGGGTGCGGGGGTGGTGGTGCATTGGTGGGGTTTGTGTGTGTCAGGTTGGGGGGGGGGGGGGGGGGGAAGGGGAAAAAAAAAAAAAAAAAATAGCAGCTCTGCGTGCCTCTTGGGGGGTTTGCGAGGCCTGGGGATGTTGGGCCGGTGACTCTGGCCCCTCCGCCGACCCTTTCCGCTCCCGTCCCTTTTCCCCCCTCCCTGGCCTGGCGTGGTCGAGCGCCCCCCAGGGGCCGAGGCTGGCCCCTCTGTGCTGAACGCCGGACGCCGGGCCGTGGGGGCGGCCATGCCTGCCCTTTCTGCCCTGGGGGATCCCGGGAGGCAGGGGTACCTAATGCCGGTAACGGCTCTTCTTCCAGGGGGGAATTCATACCCCCCTGGTCTCCCTTCCCAAGACCCCCCCCCCTGCTCTACCTCACACACACGTAGGGTTTTGGGGAGGGTGCGTGTCAAGCGGGCGTGGTGAGGGAGGGCACCAAAGTGCCTTTGCTTGCCACGTCTAGAGGCAGCCTGCTCCCCAGTTTTAACCACACTTAGACACCTAAACACATAAAATAACAACAGCTCACAACCACTTCTGAGGGGCGGGCCATATAGTGTGTGGAAGGAGGGAGGGGCCGGTTGGGGGGTCATGCCCCCTACGCGACCCCACTCCCGGCATGACTTGGCACTGCCCCTTAGTTTTAACTGCAAACAACACACATCTTACACACACAGTCATGAGCGGGGGGTGGGGGGGGACAGGGTCCTTTCATACCCCGGTCTCCCGGGCGCTACTGGGGGAGGGGGGGACAGTGGCTACTTCACGCGCCAGTGGTTAAGGCTGGCTGCATTGCGGGGGATCTGCTGGCCTGGGGGATGCCTGGCCTGCTGTGTCCGGGGGTGGGGGATGGGGGTGGTGGTGGGGGGGGGGGGACGTGTTGGGGGCTTGGAGCTCGCGGCTCCTTCCCCGGCCCGAGCTACCACTCAGGAGGCACGAGGGCATGGGCAAGAGAGAGGTGGGTATGTGAGAATAATGAATGAGAGTGTGAAAGAGGATATGTGGGAGGGAGGAACTTGGGCTGGAAGAGGGAGGAGATGTGGGTAAGTGGTTGGAGGAAAGGGGGATGGAGGAAGGAGTGGCATGCTCGTGAGTGTCTAGTAGGGATGGTCATGAGGGGCTGAAGGAAGGAAGGGCGGGGAGTGTGATAGGTCAGAGGGATGGGCGGGGCTGGACATGTAAGGGGGGACTGTATGGGGTATTGGGGGTATAGGGAGGTGGGGGCGTATGTGTGGGGGGTGGGGAGGGGTTGGTGCAGTTATGTGGGGGGAGTGCATGTGTGTGTTAGAGGGTATGAGGAGGTGGGGGTAGGTGTGGACGGTAGAGGGAGGAGAGTGTTGGGGGGGTGGAGAGAGGAGTGAGTGTGGGTATGTAAGGTCGGAGAGCGGAGTGGGTGGGTGTATGCGTGTGTGGGGGGGTACACGGAGGTGTTGGGTAGGGCTGGGCGGTGTGGGCGGAGGTTCGTATCTCGGTATTCGTGCCGGGCATCTTGGTGTCGGTGCGGTGCGGTGTGGCTGCGGGTTGGTTGGGGGCCGGGCGCTTTGGTGGGGGGTGCGGTTTTGTTTGTGGCTTCCGGGGCTTTTTGTGCGGGGCGGGCGCAGGGGGATCTGTATCTTGTATGTGGTTGCTCTTGCGGTATTGATGTCTTGGGTGCCTGTGTCTCGATGTGGGGGCGGTGACGGTATATCTTTCAGCCCTAGTGTTGGGGTAGGTGTGTGGGGAGTGTGTGTGTGAGCGTGGTGGCGGGGTAGGGGGTGGTAGAGGTGGTGGCGCCCTGGTGTCAGGTGTATGGGGCAGGGACTTTGGGGTGGGGGCTGGCCTGCCCTGGGGGGGCGTCGTCTGGGGGGTCCGGTCCTCCTGGGTTTCGGTTGGGCCGCCCGGGTCCGGGGGGGGGGGTGGCTGCTCCTGGGCGCTTGGGCCCTGGGCCCGGCGCTGTCTCCGCTCCGGGGACGCCCGGCGCCCGGTGGGGTCGGCAGCTGCTGGTCTTGGTCCGCTGGGGCCTGGGCCTCCAGACTGCGGGGGCTCCGGCTGGGGCCGCCTTTTGCCGCCCTTCGGGGGGATGCATGTCCGCTCTTTGGGGGGGGGGGGGTAGCTGGGATCTGGGCCTCTGGGTGGCTGCTGGGGGCCTGGGTCGCGAGCCTTGCGGGCTTCCTCCTCCTTGCAGAGACGAGGCTGCATCTGCATGACTGTATCACCACGGAGACCCTTTATTATGCATGTTGACACTGTGACACTGCTTCCCATTGCGATGACTAGGTTGTACCTCTTCTCTACTTCCCATTGCGATGACTAGGTTGTACCTCTTCTCTACTTCCCATTGCGCTGACTAGGTTGTACCTCTTCTCTACTTCCCATTGCGCTGACTAGGTTGTACCTCTTCTCTACTTCCCATTGCGCTGACTAGGTTGTACCTCTTCTCTGCGTAGTTCTGTGTGTGTTTGTATGATCTGAGGATATTTAAGCCACCTGCAGGTCCTCCTGTAGGGGATTGCTTGTTTTGTTTTCCAACAGAGACCTTGGTTGTTTAGGGATCGCTGGTACAGATGTACCAGTGAACTGTGTAAGTGGATTCATGTTTTCTCTCCTCTCTCTTCCTCTTCCTTACTCCTCTCTCTCTGTTTTATTTTCTATCATTACCTCTGTTAACTTTCATTTCTCCCTTGTCAGGCCCAGCAGTATGAAATGGAATGGTGTAATAGACAAATGTTTAAATAAAGAAATAAAATGAATAAACATGATATCAAGTGGAGCCTTATGTTCATAAAGCTCCGCTTGATAAAGCAAAACTGTTCAACAGAATAAAGCAATCAGATTTCCATTCTGCTTGCTTCGATGCTGGACAGGACAAGTAGAGAAAAAAAAAAAAAAATACATTTGCCGACTGCCACCACAAATTGCTTTCAACGTGAGCCCGCAAATGCGGTAACTGTTTGTTTGTTCCTGTTTGTTTGCATTGGTTTCCATGACCACCGTTACATGCGTGATGTCATTCATGTTTAACTGAGCATGCGTGTTACTTCAGAAGCGTGAGCTGTTCACATTGCAGTCGGTGGACAGGCCACATTTAGAAATGTAATGTGAACACCCACACAACAAGATCGGATCTGACGAAAAAATCAGAATTGAGCATCAAGACCTGCAGTGTGAACGTAGCTTAAAAGAGCTTTTGTATGAAACCCTTTCTTCTAACACGTCATGTCTTGTCATATGTTGTACTTGCTAAATAGTACAACAGTGTTTTTTTTTTTTAAACTTAATCAAATACATTTATCCTCAGTGACTAGTCTTTTTTTGGGGGGGGGGGGGCACCTTACATAAAATTGCAAGAACACATCACATTAACTTGGACACTTGTCATATTCAATTATTGATTTTGTTTCTACATTTTTGGGGGTTGAAACTTGCCTCTCATTTAATCAACAACAGGCAAATGAGCATAATCCTGCATATAAAGCAGACCGGCTCCAAGCCAGGGTGTTGGGTCATGCAGTTGGGGGGAGTTTGGAGCTGGTTCATCCTTCTGGTGACCTGTGCAAGGACAAGAGGCATTTTTATTTTTCGAAAGACACAGAACTAGAAGATTTTTCTAGAGGTTTATTTACCTTTGGGATCTCCCTGCAGCAAATGTTCTCCCTTTCAGTGGGCATTGTAGCACAGTTTCCACATGTGCACCTTTTCAACAAAAACAATAATTAGAACTGAGAAAAATGCTAATGCTAAAAGCCCTCAGTGTCATATTTGAAAGTCACTGCAGTACTGTAATTACACTTCATTCCCACAAGTCCTCCCTCTGTACTGTAACATGGCAGTTGTAACAGGTATTTTGCCGGAACAGAAGGCTAAATGAATCAGGAACACCCTTGTGAAGACAAAAGTCAAGTAAACTTTATTCGCACTTTTAAAAACAAGCGTTTACTTTCTATGGTACGGAAAATGCCCGCTTTATGACACAGAGAAGGCGATTCATGAACGACAAAGTAAACATTACGTCAGAAAATCATCCTGATGCTGTATTTGCACATTTTCCAGCTGTTACGAGTATGAATACAGACCTCTTCCAGGAAGTGCAGCGTAAACCTGCACATCACGTTCACTAACGTGAACAACATGACCTGTCAGGTAACTTCACAGGTAACGTAAGTTAACATTATAAACGAAAGTACCTACAATTCAGAGACATTTTGCTGAAGACGTGTTTCGTCCACCGTTTCAGTATCCTCATTGTCAGCCTCAGGATCAGACTCAGGTTCAAACATGAACGGTTGAATCCCAAAAGCCCCAGCCCTGTCAGGTACATTCACCATCACTACTGTTTTGAGTCGGGTGATGTATGCATGAACTGGGCCGGCCCTTCCAGCTACCGTCCTTCCTGCGGCCAATCAGCGCGCACCTCATTAACATTATTAAAATGAAAACCCGTATCAGTCAAAACCTCACATGAACTATCGCGAGAGAAAGTGGTGGTAGGGGCAGAGGGTCAGAATATGCACTTTGTTTAATTTTTTTTTCTAACAAGTTTTTAGGAATTTTTTTAAAGACATTTTAAGGAGAGTGGACAGATTAAAAGACCAGGTGATTATTCCTTTAATTAAACATTTATTTATAAAAGCATTCCATAACATAGTGCTGGGCTTGACAAGTGAAAAATGAAAGTTAACAGAAGCGATGATGGAAAGTGGAACAGAGAGAAAGGAGTGAGGAAGAGGGAGAGAGAGAGAGAGAGAGAGAGAAAGAGGAGAGAAAACATGAATCCACTTACACAGTTCCCTGGTACATCTGTACAGAAATCCCTAAACAACATTCCAAGGTCTCTGCTGGAAAACATATATGATACCGTCATCCAGATGCAGCCTCGTCTCTGCAAGGAGGAGGAAGCTCGCAAAACCCCAGCCACCCCTCCAAAGGGAAGGACATGCATCCCCCCAGAGGGCGGCCCCAGCCGGAGCCCCCCGGGGTCTCAGGGTCCAGGCCCCAATGAACCAAGACCAGCAGCTGCCAACCCCACCGGGCAAGCTCCAAGCCCCCAGCACACTCCACCCCACTCCACCCACCCTCCGTCCCCCACCCCTAAATGCAGCAGAACAAGCATTCCCCGAGCCAGCAGACCCCCCTGCAATGCAGCCGGCCATTAGCACTAGCTTGTGAACCAGCCTACCTCTCTATCCTAACAAGACTAAGACACCCCTACCTCTCTGTCTTTACCCCAAACCCTCCCCTACCCCTCTTTGTAACAGGATTGAGACACCCCTACCCTCTGTCCTCACCAGGATTGAGACACCCCCTACCCCGCTGTCCTAACAGGATAGAGACACCCCTACCCCTCTGTCCTAATAGGATTGAGACACCCCTACCCCTCTGTCCTACCAGGATTGAGACACCCCTACCCCTCTGTCCTAACAGGATAGAGACACCCCTACCTCTCTGTCCTAACATGACCGAGACACCCCTACCCCTCTGTCGTAACAGGATAGAGACACCCCTACCCCTCTGTCCTAATAGGATTGAGACACCCCTACCCCTCTGTCCTACCAGGATTGAGACACCCCTACCCCTCTGTCCTAACAGGATAGAGACACCCCTAACTCTCTGTCCTAACATGACCGAGACACCCCTACCCCTCTGTCCTAACAGGATTGAGACGCCCCTATCCCTCTGTTGTAACAGGATTGTGACACCCCTATCCCTCTGTCCTAACAGGACTGAGACACCCGTACCCCTACATGTGAAACAGAGGGAAAGGGCTAGGGGAGAGAACTGAGATTGGGTCTTGATCTAGTTTGAGGGAACAACTCTTCCACTGCTGCACTTTCTCACACTAATGTGCTTCTTCTGCAACTAATATCAAACAAAAACAACACAAGCAACACACTCGTGTTTAACCTTGAGTTTTCTCATGTGCAAGTTGTATTGATGTATATGTTTCAGAGATGATTTTTGTGGAAAGGGATGACACTGAGGGATCTATGGTAGTTAATCAAGGCATTTGATTCCGTTAGTTATGAAATCATGTAATCCTCCCTGATGCAGTGGAAGATGCAGACCCCAGTCCCTACTCCCTCCTCAGTAATCTGTCCCCCGGGGACCCAGGTGGGTCCAGCTTACCTCCATCACCAGATGGCTGTAGCAGCCTCTGCGACTGATCTGCTTGGCTCACCATCTTCAGTCTGTGCTTCTGTCTCGCCGACATCTACAGGCTCCCTGCCAGCTCCCATTCCTGTCATATCAATTTTGGCCCTGGAGTGTTCACAACCTTGCCGGTTCCTCAGATCCCAGGATCTGCCTGCATCCCAGCTGACCTTCCTCCTTGTCTGACCACTGGCCCGGACTAGCTGTCATAAAGACCCCAAATGCTTACCTCCACTCACTGAGGGTAACTTTGTTCTCTGGCAAGTTCAGCACTGCTACCAAACACATATACGCTCTGATGTACCAATGAACCATATTTTGTAACCTTGACATTTTAAGTTTGTGAAAGAGCACACAATGAACTGCTTTACAGTCAATATCACACTGACAATGTTTAATGTTCAAACATAGCGCTCTTCCAGGACAGTGAGGCACCGCCATGATTCAGGATGAAAGAAGGCTTCATTTAAAATATCTAGAGGTGAATATAATGTACTTTATGATGAACATCTGTGCAGCAGGATGAGACCAATGTCGTACTAGGATATGCCAATATTCTTTATGGCTGTAGTAATATCTTCTTTAATAAACCATTTGGGTCCAGCCCAAGCATTCAAGTACAGTACCCCCTCCCCTCCCCCTCCCCCGCCCCCACCAACAATGTCTCCTGCTAGATGCCTCTCATAAGATGACAGGACCATTACTTTCTCCATTTTGCAGTGTTCTATGGGTTGCCATGTATAAGAGGCAGCAGAGAGCCAGAAAAGTGCCTGTCAGAGGAAGGGATGGCCTTCACCAAAGTGTCCCCAATTAATTTAAGCCAATAGAAAGTGCTGATCCTTGTCAGTGCCATCTGGAGTATTTTCCCCCGGTACCTGAGTCGTGAGATGATAGCAGAATGTAAGCAGGGAGGAGGGATGTGAAAAAGAAAGAAAAGATGTCAGGAAGCAGAACAGAGAACGCATTTTTAGTCAACCTTTAAAAGGAGTGAAATAAATCACCACGGTCATCGTGCATTTTCCTTCTGAAAAATGTTTTTCTTTCTGATTATATCTGATCAGTTACAATAAAACATATCTGATGCAAAAAATAAATAAATAAGATGGAGATTGTGGGGAAAAAGAGTAAATGAAAACAAATTCCAAATAATTTAAAAACTAAATGAAAGAAAATCCTAAACACATAATTGTACATCATATTTCCACCAGTTTACAAGTCAAATTTCAGTTTGGGACCTATTTCTCAAAAAAAAAAAAAAAAAAAAAATTGGTTGGGCATTTTAATCCAACTAGATGGGTTACACGGTTACATCAAATGCTGGAACAAGTTAATTTAAATTATGTGTTTTGACTATATATATGTATACACACACACACACACACATATATATATATATATATATATACACACTACTCACAAAAAGTTAGGGATATTAAACTTTAGGTTTTGGAGAACAGAATAATGCAGAATAAATATTTAACCATTGAACAATGTACATGTGCATTGAAAAGTTTAGAGAACTGGGAATCATTACTGTCGGAATGATATTTGTGCCTGTATACGTCATCACGTCGGAGATTTTGTGCCACTCACGCATGTTGTCCAAACTTGCTGAGTGGAAACACCCTTGTTCTGGGCATTCATTTAAGCTCAGCAATCGTTCCCATTTCTCTGTGTGATGGAATTTTGCGGACAAGTGGCTGGACAACCAATTTAGAGTGACCAATTAACCTAACATGCACGTCTTTGGACAGTGGGAGGAAACCAGAGTAACCGGATAGAATCCACACATGCATGGGGACAACATGCAAATTCCACACAGAAAGGCCAGTGTTGGAATGGTTCAAACACCTCCCCCAGCCAGGACTTGAACAAGCAACCTTCTTACTGTGAGGCTACGGTGCTAACTAGATCTCAATCTAACTGAGCACCTTTGTGTTTCTGTTAACAATGATGATAACTTCCCAAAAATTTCATTTAAAACACTGGACTTTTAAAAAAGCACAAGACGTTTCAGTAGTTCAGTTGATAAGTGCACAGGAAGTAGCACTGGCATTTATACACCAAAGCATCACATGACTCAAGTCACATGACCTATGCTTTTCCAAATTGGATCAAATTGGAACTTAAAACATTGTCAAAAGCAGCCCAGCTTTGGGATGTGCAAAGTCATTCTGGATGTGCAGCAACTGTATGATGCTATCATGTCAACATGGAACAAAACCTACAGATCTGGGCATGAAAAAGTTCCCCTTTCAGCCGACTGCCAGCCAGTTACCAGCCACTTAACAGCGACTTGTCTGCTAATTCAATCGCACAGAGAAAAACACCTGTGTGCCCAGGGGAAACGCTTTCAGAGCATAAATGAATGCCTGGAACAAGGATGTTTCTACACGCCAAGTTTGGACTCCGTACGTGATGGCGTATTTGCGGGACAAATCGTTCAGCCAATGATAGTGCAGTAATGGTGCACTATTTGTGCACCACTTCTGGCAGAAAAAAGAGGAACTTTTTCATGCCCAGATCTGTATGAGGAATGTTTCCACCACCGTGATGGATCTGACACCAGGAATGAAGGCAGTTCTGGAGGAAACGGGGTCCAACGTGGTACTAGAAGGTAGACATGATGAAAATCTTAGCGGTTACATCTAAGGAGCACTGAGTTTAGTTAACACATGCTTTAGAGAGCAATTTAATGATTGACTTCAGAGAAGTTTCACAAATGTACAAACGCACAATTTAACGGCTGACAAATCCAGTAATGTTACATAATTAACCCAGAAATGTTCATCACATCACTCCATGTCTGTATCTTATGAACACGATATGTTCATCACCCATACCTTATCATGGTAAGAACCGTCCTAGTGGTGATTAAATGGTAGTCTTCTGGCATGCACTACAGAACAGGTCCATCGCTGGTGGATTGTTTTTCATTCTGCCAAATGTGCTTTCTGCGACAGACTGGCAACCTGTTCAGGGTGTACCCCGCCTCTCGCCTGTTAATAGCTGGGATAGGCTCCAGCAACCCCTGCAACCCTGAATTGGATAAGCGGTACAGAAAATGACTGACTGACTGACAAATGTGCTTTCATCATCATTCATTTTGCCACATTGTACTTTTCAGTGGCTCCAGTAAGGCATTAATAAATATGTGTTTGTCACACCACAGAAAAAAAGTTATTGATCATCCAGCAATATTTAAATGAATTTTTTAAAAAGTCATTTAAAACACATAAAATTAGTATATTAGAATATAACAGCTTTCTCTGCTCTGCATTAGAAGACTACAGGTACTGAGTCTCACATTTATGCAGAAAGCCTTCGCAAAAATACACAATTCAAAACAGGCCGCTTGTCCTACACTTTGTGAGTGTACATGCATATATAAGGCTCTTTGGCAGTGTGCTATAGCCTGGATTTTGTTGCCTGACAGCCTCCCTGAAAATCTGGCATTGTCTTTCACAAAGGTAAACTGTAACCCCGGTTTTAAAGGCCGGTTATGGCATGCATACAGCTTCCGGAGCTAAACAGGCTGTTTGAGAGCTGCTTTTACAAACAACATAAAGAGTGCTCGTGATAACTTTCATCAGAAGAAATAGTCGACAGTACGTTCACAAACACTCAAAATAAGAAGTGCCGACAGACATTAAAGTGATACAACACCCACAGAATGATGTGCATTCATTTTCTACTCACCCTCATGCTGAGCAAGACTCTGGAGCACTTTTTTAATATCTCAAATGCAGCCGTAGATCTGTGAGGGTTTTCATTATCCACCAACTTTCAAATGATGGAGTTCACCACCGCTCAAAACAAAAATGTCCATAAAAGTCCACAAAAACTTATCGATATTCCTCCATACTGCTCATCCATTGTAACCCAAGTGTCCTGAGTGGGTAGAGTCCAGGACGTACTGGAAGCCACATCATTTACTAGATTTTTATAGCCTAAACAGTAGAACATTGTACTTCCCCCATGCGCGTCCACATGAGTTCACGACAGCATGAAACCAGATGACCAAACCAGATGAGATTGTGTGTTCTTTCTTTCTTGCTTTCTTTTAAATCAATATCTAACCCCTCTTGTGTTTGTCTGCAATTCGGTCGCTCTTAGCACAATGTAAACCGCAAATTTCTTCTTCTACGCTTGCATCGGCAGAGTAGGCGTTGAACGCCGCAGCTTCCGTAGAGTCATGAACGAGCAAATAGGAAGTAAGATGTAGTACTGTTTAGGCCATAAAAATCTAGTAAATAATGTGGTTTCCAGTAAATTCTGGACACTACCCACTCAGGACACTTGGATTACATTGGACGAGCAGGGTTAAGGAATACTGACAAGTTTTTGTGGATTTTTATGGACCTTTTTGTTTTGAGTGCCAGTGAACTCCATTATATGAAAGTTGGTTAATAACCCCCCCAAAAAAGATCATCGGCTGCATTTGAGATGTTAAAAAGTGCTCCAGAGTTTTGCTCAGCATGCGGGTGAGTAGAAGATGAAGAAACATCATTCTGTGGGTGTCATATCCCTTTTACCCTTTCCTTCTCCACATGTGAGCACACTCTGCAGTGGAGCTAAATTAATAAGTGTCCGAGATATTTCTCAAAAATACTAATCAGCTAGTTTACCTACAGATACGCCTTCATATTAGATGTGGAGTCCCTCCATGCTGAAAGCAGCTTCGTTGACAGTGAGCAAAGTGATGTTGCAGACTCCTGGACCAGGTTTAGGTAAATGTTCTCTGATTTCCATGCCAAAAATTAATTTTTGTCCTCCTGGTCATTTTTCTCATCAGGGGCGGAGCTGGACATTGTCATCATCAGGGGCTTAGCCAACAAAAAGATTCATCGTTAGAAGGGTGATCCAGTACACCAAAAAAAGTAATAACTTAATCTACCGGTGTGGTACCAAAAATTATTCAGTATTCGCCTTTATCTATCTAACGTTTAACACGTCCTCCCCATGTTCTTTAATAATCATAACACTACATTATGTTTTCATTGTAATGTATTAATGGATAACCATTAAAGTTAAAACTCAGTCTTGGTGTCACATCTTACTCATAGAACAATACCAACACATAGCTCAGGACTAAACAAGGACTCACTGCAGAATTCACAGAACCAGGACTAAACCAGGACTCGTCAGGACAGAATTTACAAAACCAGGTATAGGCTAAACCAGGACTCAGTCAGGGATATATTCATAAATTTAAGCTAAACAAGAGTAGAAAGAAAAACTGTTCTTAAAAATTCTACTTCACCCAAAGTAAACATGTCCTAAAATACAGTATAATCCTGTCTTCTTCTTCTTTTTTTAACCTGGTTCTTGTTCTACCTCTGTATATTTCTCATTCTTGCTGTCATCTTTCACTCTTTGTTTTAACACACAAAGATCAACCAGAGCCACAAAAAATATTATTGTAAAAATTGACACACCAATATATTCCACACATTTATAAGGTTATTTGTACCTTTGTCCTGGAGTTAAAACCTACCTGCATATAGTGGTGGGCTGAAACTGCAATATCAGCAGGTAAGGTGTTTTTGTTATTGCTATATGTACAGCATTTAAACATGACATCATCATTTAACCTCAACTTCAAAAGAAAGTACACAAACTAGGGTAAGTGTGTTCTAAAATGCTCATGCTGGTATTTTTCTTTCTTACTACCATCTCTCTCTTTTTTGTCCTTCAGTCATACATCAAGAAGAGCAAATTATCATTATCCAAAGATTTATGACATATGATATCATTGTAAAATTGTCTTTAGTTGTTTTCTCTCATCTGAGCTGTTAATTTAAAAAAAAATTTTTTTTAAAAAGGACCTGATGTCCACAGTTGGCAAATCACTAAAATAATAGTATATATAGCCTACTGTATATTTTTTATCAAAAGTTAGTAAAAAATAATTATAAATTTCAGGAAATTTATTGGGCTTAGCCCATTACTGTACTTGTTTCATTACTGTTTCAATAATTATGTTCACTCATCTTGTTGAAACGATCGTATATGTGCTCACTGCCTAACATAATTACATCTGACTGTTATAAAAGTTACAAGGGAAAAATAATGGACACATCATCGTCATTCATGACAGGTTTGTTTACATATAACGCGTGACCACCACCTACCAGATGAACGTTATATTGACATCCTCTGATGCTGTGAACCAATGAGCTCGTGGGAGCTGCTGCAGGGCAGGCTGGGCTGCGCGCCGGTGAGCTCCTGTGAGGTGAAGTGCCAACACAAGGCACGCGTGGTTTAGCCAAGTTTAGAGAGGGGGGAACCTAGTAACAACATGCAGTGTCCCCTTTATATTACGTTTTGCATATACTGTAGTTGATGAGAAATTATCAAATCTAAAATAATAAAAAGCAGAAAAAAGAAACCTCAAAAAAGATCCGGGGCTTTTGAAAAATCATTCCAGGCATCAGCCCCCTAAGCCGCCCCCCCACTCCGCCAATGTTTCTCATCCTCTGCCTTCGGTCATGTGGAGAGGCTCACGCATTTATTTGCAGTGTATCTGCGCACATGATGCCTCCTGCATCTGCACAGTGCATCCTGCCTGTAATGTCATAAAGCAATTCCTAAAAGTAATATTTTATAAAAAGAAAGTAACAGCATTCAGAATACACTGGAACTGGAACGGAATACAGTTACTCTTATTTTGTATTTTAAATATGTAAGCCATTACTTCCCAATCCTGATGCTACATTGTTGTGGGTGAGAACATGAACATAATAAATTCAACTCTGGTGAGTATCTGCAACCACAGGGATTAGTGAACTCAACAGAAAGTTTCAATTCTTCTTGGTTTCTTTCCTCCTCAGAGCTGAAGAAGACAACAGTTCATTTTCCCTTCAGGGTCAGAGAGATTGTGGTCCTGTTTACAGCAGCAATCATGCTGATCAGCTTCTCATCAGTTTCTGTTGGCTCTGTGGAGAGCAGCCTTCCTCACTGAGACGTGGTTTCCACCTCTACATGATGATGTCAGTTCACTCTTCAGTGTCTCTCCGCTCTGTCTCCAGGTCAGATTGTTCCAGTTAGAAATGAAGCTCCTAACAGAGATGTTGATGTTCTGGCAAACTTTCATATTTGACGAGTTAAAAGCAGTCATTTTCTGTTCCCTTTGTTTCAGCAGGTGACTGCAGTTGATTTGTTATACCAATGTGTCATACAGCACCGCTGTAGTCAGGGAAGTGACTTCAGCTGTCAGGATTTATTAACACAGCAGATAATTGAATCAAATTAGTCTGTGGGTGGCAGAAATAATTAATTCATGATTAAATATCAGAAAAGTGCAGGAAAAATGTTGTGGGATCTCAAAATTAAATGTTGAGACAGATTTTAGTTTTGCCTTTGTCCCCACAAATGCCCTCTTGATAATTAAAAAACAAAAACATTTCGGTAGGGGAGGGGGGTGATGATTATATTGATGATTGGCCAGAAGCAATAATAACTCAATGCATCCATTTTCTGTGCATGTTTGTTCCAGTTCAGGGTTAAAACCTGAGCGGTCTTCCTCAGCTCAGCTGGTACAGACTGCCTCAGTCTTCAAGTCTTAAGGCGCCGACACGCTGGACAGACTGCCGACCATTGTGGTTGTCACCAGAAAATGGGGTTGGGCTGATCAAATCGGCTTCAGTCTCGCTGACATGGTGAGAAAAGTGCACTGGCACTTGCATGAACTGGTTTAACCTGAGAAACATGGAAGGTGGGATGGATCCGGAGACTGGGGGGCAAACGCAGATGGACAGTCGTTGGACTGACAATAGACTGGACTTCATACGGGCCGATGAACCTCTGGGAGAGTTTCTTGAACATGGACTTCAATGGGACATCACGGGAGGACAGCCATACCTGCTGACCAGGTGAGTACGGAGGAGCAGGCCTGCATTTCCTGTCAGCAATCCTCTTATTCTGCTCTGCGGTGCGATGAAGAGCTGCGATGGAGCTCATCCAGACTTGTTTACATCGGCGAATGTAAACAAGTCATCTCAGTCATCTCAGAGGTGACTGAGATGTCTTTTTCATCAGACAGGGAGGGTGGCGGTTGGTAGCCTGGTTCTTGTCGGAGGGGTTTGTGGAGGTCAGGCAACGGAGGGTGGCTTCAAGTTCCTGATTTAGATGTTCAGTTTGACCATTGGACTGTGGGTGATAACCAGAGGTGAGACAGACCTTAGCACCGAAGGCAGAACAGAATTTTCTCCATACCTGGGAAATGAACTGTGGGCCGCGGTCAGACAGCACTTCCAGTGGAATACCATGGAGACGGAAGACGTGTTTGATGGGGAGTTTGGCTGTCTGAAAAGCTGAAGGCAATTTCCTGAGAGAGATTAGATGACAAGCCTTGGAAAATCGATCTATTATGGTTAAGATTGTGGTCATACCTTGAGAGGAAGGGAGTCCAGTCACAAAGACTATGGCTATGTGTGACCAGGGGCGTTTGGGTATGGCGAGGGGTTGAAGCAAACCAGCTGGAGGCTGATTTGTAGACTTGTTCCTGGCACAGATGGTACAGGCTTGGACATCTTTGTGCAATGATGGCCACCAGAATTTGCGAGTAATGAGAGCGATGGTGCGACTGGAACCAGGGTGACAAGAGAACCTTAAGGAATGGAACCACCGCATTAATCTAGAACGGACAGAAGGCGGGACGTAGATGGTGGTTTGGGGTTAGGTTCCCTCACTAGCGCTTGTGTAACAATTTCCTCAATTTCCCAGGTAGCTGTTCCAGTGGTGCAGCTGGGAGGAAGGATAGTGGCTGGTTCCTGCTTCTCATCATCCGGGGAGAAGTGGCGAGACAGAGCATCAGGCTTAATGTTCTTGGATCCTGGACGATAGGAAATCGACAGGTTAAAGCAGGAGAAAAACAGGGACCAACGGGATTGTCTGGGGTTAAGGTGTCTAGCCGACAGGAGGTACGACAGGTTTTTATGACCGGTCCAAACCAGCACAGGATGTTCAGCCCCCGCTAACCAATGCCACCATTCCTCAAGGGCCAACTTAATGGCAAGGAGCTCCCGGTCCCCCACATCATAATTCCGTTCAGGTGGGGTGAGTCAGTGAGAGAAGAAGGCACATGGATGGAGCTTCTTATCTTGCTCAAAATGTTGGGTTAGGACAGCACCAACCCCAGTGTCAGAAGCATCCACTTCCAGAATAAACTGCTTCTAGGGGTCAGATTGTACCAAGATGGGTGCTTTTGAGAACATTTCCTTCAGTTTCAAGACAGCCTTTTCAGCATTAGGAGTCCAGGTGAAAGGTATCTTGGTGGAAGTAAGCGCCGTTAAAGGAGCAGCAATTTGGCTGTAGTTTCTGATGAAGCATCTGTAGAAGTTAGCAAAACCCAGGAATTGTTCAAGTTGTTTTCTTGTCTCGGGTGTGGTCCATTCAGAAACTGCTTTGGCTTTAATGGGATCCGTACGCACCTGCCCACCCTCGAAAATGTAGCCAAGGAATGCAATGGATGATTTATGGAATTCACATTTCTCCGCCTTTACATACAAGCGGTTCTCCAGTAGCCATTGCAGGACAAGGCGGACATGCCGCCGTTTATGGTCGGACATGGTCTAGGAGAAGATGAGTATGTCATCAAGAGAAACAAACATGAAGATGTTTAGGTAGTGTCGGAGTACATCATTGATTAGTGTTTGAAATACTGAGGGGGGCGTTACAGAAACCAAACGGCATGACCATATACTTAAAATGTCCCAAGGGTGTCTTAAAGGCTGTTTTCCACTCGTCTCCGTGGCGAACTGGGACGAGGTGGTAAGCGTTGCGGAGGTCAAGTTTGGTGAAAATACAAGCTTTGTGGAGTGTTTCAAATGCTGATGAGATGAGTGGAAGGGGATATCTGTTCTTGATAGTGATTTGATTGTGTCCACGGTAATTGATACAAGGTCGGAGGGACCCATCCTTCTTGGACACAACGAAGAAACCTGCCCCCAGAGGAGATGAGGAGTGACGAATTAGGCCGGCAGCCAGGGAGTCATTTATGTATCTTTCCATCGCCTATCTCTCTGGGCGGGATATGTTATATAGACGGCTGGTAGGAAGTGGAGCTCCAGGTAGCAGGTTTATGGCGCAATCATATGGTCTGTGAGGAGGCAAAGAACAGGCTTTATCCCTACTGAAAACCAGTTTAAGGTCCATATATTCTGAAGGTACATTACTCAGATCCTGGGATTCAACGGAAGGGGCATCCCCTGGAAGTGGGCTCGGAGGTACAGCTGACTGTAGACAGAATGAGAGGCAGGTAGCGGACCATGCTTCGATCCGACGCTCCGCCCAGTTGATGTGTGGGTTATGTCTTAGAAGCCAGTCAAAACCTAAGATTATGGAGGAATGGGATGCGCCGATCCGCCTTTTTTGGGCTCCGATCCGATCCGATGTTTGATGTTTCAGTATCTGCCGATACCGATCCAATACCGATACAGAAATGGGGGAACAAAACAGCATGGTATTGTTTGATTGCACACCTCGTTGTGAAAACAGACTGGGATCTTTCTTTTGTGCAAGGCAACATCAGACTTGGAGATATAATGTACTGAATTACTTATTTAACAACTGCACACACACAGCAATCTTAAATAAACTAACAATCTTCACAAGCTTGCTCACATATGTAAATATATAACAAGAAAACGTTCTGATTCAGTCTGTGCAGTTAAATAAATGTAAAATAATAAAATGCTGAAACTGAGGGGAAACAACAGCCCTACTCCTCAGTCAAACATGTCAAAACAAAAAGGAACAAAACTTCTTTCAAATGGTTCAGTCGGTGCAATTAGAAATTTAAAATCCAATTTAAAAGAAATAATAAAGGAGCTGAAATTGAGAAAAAGAAATATCTCCACTAGCTTGACATTTTATCTTTAAAAAAATGATTTTATGGTACTTTGAAAATAAAAATGAAAAATCCATTGACAAAAGCAGCTGAATAAGCAAACACTTAATCAGAGTTTTAACATGGAGCTTATTTCCAAACAGGGAGATTGGAGATTTTTTTTTCTTTTTAAGCCTCTCCCCACACTGCACCGGATGCCGGTGGATACCCTTAGTGATACAACTTGTCATGTCCAGAAAGATTTAACAGTATTTCCTACTTTCTCTGCGACCTGTCGGCACTCGCGGGATTTTTACCTGTGAAGGTGGAAACCAAACCGCCGCAGGACTCTTGTTGGAGCAGCAACAGAACACACGGCAGCCTGCTAGCTGCTAACAGCTGCGACTCTGGCCTTGTAAACAAACAGCCTCCACGTGCTGCGTCGGCAACGCGTGATGTCACTTAAAGGGGAAGCATAGAAATACACTGAATAGATCTGCACCAATGGATCGGACCGTGGATCGGCTTATGTTTACCCTTACCGTGTTGACCGATCTAGGATTTTTTCTCTATATTTGAACCGATCCCGATCTGAAGATCGGATCGGTGCATCTAATTATGAAGGAATGGGATGATGAAAACACATAATGAGAGATTCTCATGGTGATTACCTGAGATAATGAGTTTGAGTGGTTTTGTCCTGTGGGTGATCTGAGGTAACAGTTTACCATCGAGAGCGGTGGCTTTCAGTGGGTTCTCTAGAGGGATCGTCTCAAGGTTGCACTGAGTAACAATGGATTGAGCAATTAATGTCTGTTCACAGCCTGAGTCAACTAGGGCAGAGATCTGAAGTAAATCATTTCTCAAACACAGGGTTGCTGGAGGAAGAAGAAGACGGGGACGGATATCCGAAATAGCTTGGTCCAACAGGTTCCCTGTTATTACTGACGGACTCTCTTGGGGACCCTCTCCGTTGTTCGGATGGGACAGGTATCAATGTAGTGTTCTGAACTCCCACAAAACAAACACTGATGGGACTGCATCCTCCTCTGTTGTTCCTCAGGTGTTAACCGGGTCCGACCAACCTGCATGGGTTCTGGATCAGGGGAGAATTGTGAGTCTAAATGGCTGTGCTGGAATGGGAGAAGACGACAATGAGTTAGATGGTAAACTCTGGGGAAGTGAATGTCTCCGATTAGACCTCTCTTGTTCTTTCCTTTAGACCAGGGGTGTCCATCTCCGGTCCTTGAGGGCCACAATCCTGCAGGTTTTCCATTTCTCCCTTCTCCAACACACACCTGACTCAAGTTCATAGGCTTTTGAATTAATTTAATTTGAGTCAGCTGTGCTGGTGCAAGGAAGCATGGAAAACCGTCCAGGTTGACGGCCCTTGAAGACCGACTTTGGACACCACTGCTTTAGACGATCATCAATACGTCGGGCTAGGCCAAAAAGGTCATCTAAGGTCTTTGGTTCGTCAACAAGAGCCAGCTCATCCTTTACAGAGTTGTTTAAAGCGTTAAAAAAAATACCACACACACACACACTCACTCTTCAAGGCGCTAGCATTCCATCCAGATGATGCTGCTAATGTGCGGAATTCAATGGAGAAGTCAGACAGTTTTCTGTCCCTGTTTTAATTTCCATAACCCTCTAGATACAGCCACTGGGTCAGAATCCTGACCAAAGGTCATCTTGAACTCTTTAATAAACTCATGGAACGTTATACCAAACCGAGGGTAGTTCTGGAACCGGGCTTCCGCCCACATTAAAGCACTCAGCAGACCTAACACATAGGAAATCTTTGCATTGTCACTGGAAAAGGACTGGGGAGCACGGTAAGATGAGAACATTGGAGGAGGAAGCCCCCCACAACGACCTACATCACCTGCAAATTTTTCTGGTGTTGGAGTTGTTACATCTCAGGCAGGTGTAACCTGAGGAGATGTTGGTGATGCAGTAGCTCCATCTAGGGGTTGTGGGCTGGCTCTGGCACTGCTGGTGGACAAATTCTGTAAAACTGTTGAGAGCTGTTCAAGTGCTTGGTTTGTAGCTACTTGTTGCTCAGAGAGGGTGCGGAGAACGGCATCATGGGACTGGATGATGGTTGCCTGTTCAGAGATGGTCCTCCTGAGAGCCTATGCTGAGTCTGATTGGCCTGAGTGTTCTGTCATGGTTTTAGGTAAACTCCTGACCCACATGCAGAGAAACTCTCAGGAGGAAGATGGAATAGTAAAACAGTTTATTTACAAAGAATGATGTTACTCAGGTGATCCTGGCTGGGTTGTCGGCGTCGGGACCCGGGAGCTGGGAGAAGGTGCTGCAGGGAGGGGAAGTGGATCTTGAGGTGAAGGGCATGAATGGCTGAGGCGGTGAAGTGGAAGTCAGGAACAACAGAGGGCTGGAGAACCAGATGGTGGCTGCTGCAGAATGGCTTGGTGGGCAGGTTTTGTACAGAGGTTGGAGATGAAGAGGAGTAGTTAGGGATGTTATGCTCGAGCCCGTCTGCTCGACTCCGACTCGATCTTATGAACCAGAAGTCTCGCTACCGCTGTTTTGGTGGAAGTGTCAGCATGTCAAAAGCCACGTGACCACACAAACCGAGGCCTTGTTACGTCATCCCGCGAGTGTCAAGCCGAAATCTTGAAGAGATTGGGTTTATTAACCTGTCAATGCTTAATACAGAGTTTTAATCGCTTGGGAATTTTAATGAAAAATAGTTAATTTATCACAGAGGATAATTCCAAGATATTAACCACAAAGGAAACACTAACTGAAGGTTGGCAAAGGTATCTTTTATTATACACCATGTCAGAGACAAGACAGCTCCAGACAGCGCTTCCCTCAGCTGCAGTACACATTCACGGCCAGAAGATGTAGCTAATGCTCACGGTCTCAAATGTCTCGAGACTTCGTGTCGATCTCTTGGCAGCTGTGTCAAAATGTCTCAGTGTCTCATGAAGCTTCGTTTTTCACCATCCCTAGGAGTAGTAGTACCAGTTCTTGACCAGATGGTTCAGGAAGCACAGTAGATGTTGGGAGTTGACTCTGGGTGTACCTTCACAGGTGGAGAAGCACAATTAATGCAAGCTCAGCGGAAACACAAATGACTCGGAGATTGGCTTGACGTTACCACTTGGATAACACTCAGGCAATGAGAGACTGGCAGCTGGCTCCTCTTATCCAGTAGGCAGGTCTGATGAATTGCAAGTGTGTTTTCAACACACCTGCAAGGGGGAATGAGCCACAGCCCAGCAGCAGTTCCAGGATGCCCTCTGGTGGAAACCTGCAGGAAAGTGAACCAGCCAAAGCCCCATTCTGACAATAAGAAGCAAAATCATCAAAGTACTCCATATTATTTCAATAAATCAATACTGCACCATAATTCCCAATGCATATAATTAAGCAAAGACAATTCGGTAACAAATTAAATCAAAGGCAAATTTGCAATACTATTTTCAATGTGGCTATATAAACCAACAAACAATCAATCTAAATTAGCTCATGGTTCAAGTGAAAATTACTAGCAAATAAAAGAGTTGCCTTTTAAGGAAAAGATGAGACAACGTGTGAATAGAAGTTTCTAATGCCTGTACAACAAATGTTTGAGTCACATTTAAACCGGGGCTAGCGGCTAACCGCTAACACGCTACTAACATAAACTCACCAGTTTCCTCTTCAATACATACACTCACACAACGCTGATGTTCTGCCAAAGGTAGGGGCATCTAAAGATTGAGAGGCATACCAATGAGAAGAACAGTTTTAAAAAATGCATAAATAGGTATTTCATGTGACGCATACCTGTGTAGCTGCTCCCTGTTACTGTGCGTTCAGACCAAGAGCGACTAAAGCTGTAAAATAGCTTTTGTCGCTCATAAAAATAGCTGCTACAAAAAAATCTGTTCGCTTTTGTCGCTCAAGTTGCTTATGACATCACATTCAATTTTGCATATCCTTTTAAAAGGACCGTATGCTTTTTACCATTAGCAGAGCTTTTGCAGTGATGCTTTTCGTGATTGCTGCCTAGTGCTTTGACAAGTTGTAGCCTGTGATTAACCAGAAATCCCTCTCCTACTGAAAAACAACGGTCTGGACATAACTGATTAAAGGCCTCCTTCCACTGAAAACCCGTTTAACTTGCTCCTTCTGAAATACGGAGGGTTTCCCCTTGTTTACTTACACATGCTGACTTGCTAGCGCTGCGTTGCCCCCAGTCGGCTGTGCTTTCTCATCAGAGAAACAATACGAAGAAAATAGCGAATCGGGAACAGCCTCGCAGTTCTACGTCACATTGCGAATAGAGTATCCCACGTGGGGTTTCTATCTGTCCATTGGAAGGCAGGTAACCCTCCACTACACACTAGAAGTAAAGACGGCATGACTGTAGCTTCGGAGTTGAGAAGCTAATTAGCTAACTGTTTGTTAGCATGACGGAACAAACTTGTTTGTCGGCTCTATTTCCTGTCTGTAAGGAAATAAGAGCGGAGGGCGGAGCTTACTTAATACACTGATGGGAGGCAGCCAATCAGACGGAAATTCATGAGAAGGACCCGGAAAAGCCTGCCGTTGGACCACAAGCCTCTCTTCTAGTATACAAATACAGCTGGATACAAAGATACCATAAGGTTTTTTTAAACAGAAACGATGCAGAATGCATTCAATAATAATGGAAAACACAGAAATATTAATGAAATGACCACGGAAGAACAACTTTAAATTACACCCCAAAACAAAATAATGTTGTAGCTTAGGTAAGTACATGATTCATTGATCTGCATCTGCAGATCTTCACTCATTCATCTTTCACTCTCAAACTAAATGCCAATACGAGGGACAAAAGGGAAATACGTATTTTTATCCGTGTCAATTATTATTGTTAAAACATAGTACTTTCGATATTTATAAATGTCATCGTCCCATTTACATAGCATGCTAGGCGCTCGATTAGCAGGCAGGTTTCGCGCCTATTTAAAAAATTTTTTTATCAACTTACCAGATAAACCAAGGTCATACAATACTGGGTGGCCAGCGACGGCAGTGATCAGCGTTTCTGTTGTCATTTTGACTCGGAACCAAAACCTGGTACCAGAGTTCAGAGTTCGTTTCCGGGGACTCCCGTAAGTGAACAATGTCTACATTGCAATTGGTTGTCAGGGTTTTACAGCCAAAACGTGTCATAGCCAATTTGCATAAAGTTAAACTATTTTTAACTTTGTTTAGTCGCTCTAATCGCCCAACTTTTGTAGCTCGCCGCTTCTGTCGCTTTATTCGCTCTTGTCGCTCCTGTCCATTGAAAGTGAATGACTTCCGGCGATTTTACAGCTTTAGTCGCTCTTGGTCTGAACGCACAGTAAGCCTTCTCCACACAAACACTCACTGTCGAGTGAATAGGGGTGCATCATAATAAACCGAAACTTCCGTCGGAAGCAGTTCAGGAACTCTCGCGGGAACGGCTCAAAATAACGCAATATTTTAGTAATAGCACAGGAAGAGAAAACAGATGAAGGCCGTCCCAATACCCACCCTAAACCCTACACCCTTTATGAAGTGCGCACTTGGCAGAAGTGCACATTAAGGGTTGGAGTGTGCAGGTTGCAAGTGCGGGAAAAAGGCAGAATTGGGACAGTGATGGTTCCTTAATTTTGCACCACGTCATTTCATGTCATTGCTGCAAAACTCAGCTTCATCTCTGTTCCTGATGAAGAGACGTCATTTTTTAAACATAAACTGAATAAAGTTCATTTCTGCTGTTCTTGTAAAATACATGTTATGAAATCCACATGATTTTAATTAATATATAAATGAATTACTGAACTAATTTATGTAAGATGACTGTAGAATTTCACCAGTACAGGTTAAATAACTGTTACATTCTAAACAAATGTATAATAATGATTAAATTGTCGCTCTGTGACTGTTATCGTTAGCATAGAATGTCCATAAATGTCCACATGTCCATAAAAACATGTAGAAGTTCTTTGAGTTACATTGGGAACCTGGACCCGTATTAATCACATGAGTTGTAAGGCTTACAGAGGTATGGCGACATAATTATTCTATTCTTAATTTAATTGTAAATAGATGCTTTGGTATTATATACTTATTTAGTTTTTGCTTTTTTTCTATCAAAATGTTTGCTTAGTATTGTATTTTAATTTAGTTAACCTGTGTTTTTGTTGATTGTATGTTCAAAATTTATGTTGATCTGGATCCCAGGAAGAATAGTCTTCACTGGTGAAGACTAATGGGGATCCATAATAAACTAAACTAGACTAAACTATGTCAGGTAAACAGGTTTCCCTTGTTAAAGACGCTACGTCTCGACTGGACTTACCTATAAAGTTTTTAAATAAAAAAACAATTTAGCTATTTTTACCAGTAAACTTTCATTATTTAAATGCTTTGAATTGTAATATTCAAAGTATATTTCAAAGTAACACGGCAAATTTCAGTAATTATTTCACCTACACCACAAAAGATTACATATATCAATGTTTACATCTGAAATGGCATTTTTTTCACCACAGGCAGGAGCTCATCACCAAACATGGACATGTTCCGCCTTTATGGTTCAAAACGTCACATGGGGCAATGAATTATGGGCAATATGCTTCGGTGAAGTCTGCATGGATGGGGACTTCACTGAAGTGTGTATTGAGGGCGCAAAAGGGGCGTGACGGATGGACGGGTTACAATTGGCTGACTGGTAAGCATACAGGACTCTCACCGAGGGGTCTTGGGATCAAATCCTGGCTGGGTTCTCATTTTGTAGCTTGCTATAACTTCTTTTGGTAAATATTTACAAGACAGCTGATAATTTTGCTAAGAGAACAGAAATTAGACTGTTATCAAATTTATAGTTCAACAACTGTCATGTGAAAACAAACATAAAAAGCAGGTAGTGTCAGTAATTTTAGTACTAAATTACATATTTACTGATGGATTTACCCAACTGAGAGGATCAACGTTTTCCTTTGTCATTGTAACTGACTGAAGTTGCATCTAACTCTACACAAAGATCCTAAACAAGAAAATACACACAAAAAAATCCTAACTTCAGTTTTCTCAGGTTTGGTTTTTGTTTTACTAAAAGCAGCTGATGCAAATGTAACTTGGTTGTTTTGAAACACCTCTGCAGCGTTTTTATTTCACAGATTTGGGGTGATGATATGCATGTGTGAGTTGAGATGGGGGTTGGGTTCTCTGATTCTTAAGAAGCAGAATCATTTCCTGGTTCCACATTTGCTCTGAAACAAGTTAAACTTGGAACTTATTCCAGCGACTGGAGGCCATCCTGATATGAGTGAGTGTGACGGTCGTACTTTTACTCATGAGGAAAATGTCTATTGTGAATTTGGAACAATGAAATAAGGACGAGAAAACCTGAATTGAATGTGTCACTTATATTAAAGTGGTTCACTAACTGCAACTTACATAATGATTACATCTTGCTAAAAAGATTTCTTCTCTGACTGATTAGTGTTTTATCTTTTTGTTGAACTGAATAATAACTGGTTTTAACTTAAACATTCCCAACATAGCTCGATGGTTTCAAGGTTAAAGCAACACCAACCCAAGAGTATGTGAGGAAGAGTTTGTTTTGTCCAGTTTGTTAACTGTCCTGTGAGTTCAGAGTTTCACAGATTGGTTTGTTGTTGTCTCGGTAGAAAGCTGCTCTTCTCAGCTTTACAGCATTCACAAAAGTATTCACATTCATTACTCACAAGAATAGATACTAAGGTTTAAAAACACCTTTGTAGAAGTTGAAGTACCAACTGAAGCTATTTACTCAAGTGAAAGTATATAAGTACCAGTTTAAAAAACTACTTAAAGTATAAAAGTAAAAGTAATCTGAGGGAAAAAAATGCCATCAAGGACAAAAGCTTAGGCTGCATCACAAGGTGCACATAGTGCACGACACTTTCCCCTCAAAAGGACATTTTTCAAGCGGCCATAATGACTACTGTTATATAAGAATACAGTGTTGTATAAAGTACCCAAAAGCCATACTTGAGTAAAAGTAAAAGTTCCTTACTGGAAAATTACTTGAGTAAAAGTAAAAGTTGCCTGCTAGAATATTACTTGAGTAAAAGTAAAAAAGTAGCTAGCATTTACTGTACTTAAGTATCAAAAGTAAAAAGTACTGTTAATAAAACACAATCAGAACTTTGAGTTTAAAATGTTCTTTATTTCTGTTTAGTTTTAAATTTTTGTTTAATTTGCAAAGTGTAAAGGAGCTTCAATACCTGCTTATATAAACCCATCCGTAAAGAAAAATACTCACAAACATCCTTGCAGACCTGCATGCATGCCTATCAACATTTATACCCACGTGCATTTAATATAAAATCATTTCCAATAAACTCTTGGTGCTTGGAGGTGATGCAAACAAAAAACTTGATTGGTTGAACTTTAACATGACTGCAGTGCATCTGAGTCATTACTGAACCTGAAAAACTTTTTGTTCAACCTCAAAAGAAATTGTTTCTCTAAATGGTGAGAACTCAGTCTCACTCTTCTTGGACTGAAGACCAGACCAGCGATGCTGAACAGCCTTTCACCTGCTGCTGAGGCAGGTAAAGGTGTGTTTAGCTTCAGAGACGACTGCACAAGGCTGCTACTAGTGGCTACTAGTCCCACTATAACAAAACAAAGATTGTCCATTGGCTATTATGTTACTTATTATGTAACAAGTAACTAAGATGCTCTGGAAAATGTAATGGAGTAAAAAAGTATTGATTTTATTTGGGGGAAAACATAGTGAAGTAAAAGTAAAAGTCATCAGAAATAGAAGTATGCGAGGTACAATTATAAAAAAAATACTACTTAAGTAAAGTAATTAAATAATTTTACTACGTTACTATACAACACTGTAAGAATGTTAGCATTGAAAAAAATAAGGTTGTACTAGGTGACCCATTTCCGCTGCATTCAACAAAACTGAACACATTTGGCAGCTGCCATGAACCATCCCTCCTCTTCAACTAAACTTCAGTGTCTTACATTTTGAGACAAGAAATCTTAAAAACAAGAAACACTAACTACAACCACTGATCAGATTCTGATCATAGTTAGCAGAGATTTTGTGAATATTCCTACATTATTTTACAACCAAAATAAAAGCACAAAATTATATATGAAGCACATTTATTTGACATATTTACAGTTTATTTACATGTTTACTTCACATTGTCTGTAAGTTTATCAGCTTATTTTTTCATGACATTTCTATTAACTTCTTATATTCATTCATGTGTCTCTGGCATTCACTAATGACAGTGATTCCCCGACACTGACTCGGGCACAGTTATTAGCATCATGTCTTCAAAGTGCAGAGAATTGTTTTTTACATGAACAACGTTAAAATCCAGAAGCGTGCAGTGGTCTGCTCTGCATGTCCATGTATTATGCAGAAAAACACTCCCGGCATGAGTTGACGGACGGCAACGCACACGCACCTGGTGTCAGTCGGCCATAAAGGCTTTTATAGATATCATGAACTTCATAAATAATGAAGATAACATGCCTATGCCTTTTTTTAACTTTTTTTTTGTGAAATCATTTCACCACAACTGCCACACCTTGACAACTCCCACCCAGGCTCCGGCAGTTTTCCTTGTAAAGCTAGTAACAGGCTCAGTTTGGAGAGGCAGAAATTTTTCTTTCCCAAATAGGTCATTTTATAATATGGCAAATTTAAAGGAAAATACTAACACTGGAAGTTTGCAGGAAAATGGGTTAAAAGGGTAGTTATCTGGCCAAAATGGGAGAGCTTGACAGATGCAGTGGTGTGTTAGAGAGTGCGTGTATGTGTAAGTCATTTTTCATTTACCTGTCCATGGAAATTACGCATATTTTGGGAAAGTAGAAAAGTGACACACTTACTAAGTTTCAGGACATTTTTGTCACTTGTCCAGCAGGTCTTGAATTTGGGAACTAGAGTAGCTGCAGCTATCAGCTCTGGATCTGCAAGCATCTCTTCGAAGCGTTTTTCAAGGCCTGAAAGAGTGCAGCAGTCAAAGGCTCACAGAACTTGGAGGTGACGCAAGGTGCTGGAGCGTGGTCCTGAGGAGAGTTATGGTGGGAACCAACCATCCCATCTGCACACTGGTTTCTCCCTGAAGAACATCAAGTGCTTTAGCAACAGGGCTCATTGTCTTTGCATATTCTGCAAGGGATGCCAGTTTCACTGGAGTAAACCTGTACAAATAAGAAAGGAAAAACACAACATGAAACATTTAGCCAACTTGATGTAGCCCCTTCAACTCAAGGACATAATTACCTGCTGTAATAAAAGGAAAAAAAAAACAAACATCTGAGACTTTGATAAATGTAGTTGTATACAAATCTAGAAGCTACAAATCAGTTCCATATTATAAAATGGGTGTTTCTCATTCTTAAATGTGATTGGCTGAGCTGCATTCCAAGCCCGTGGTAAAACAGACTGTAACCCACATGTAGATCTGATGAACCGTAGCACAAAAATATCCATGCGGCACCATAAACAGATGTTGCAACTTTGTGGTGAATTTTGATATTCTGGGTGTCCTGAGCCTGGATGACTGTGCCGATTTCACCACAGACACGTTGCCTCACATTTGCAAAGCAGCCGACATCATATGTCTGCATTAAAGCACCTGCCACCAAACGCACACCACCATTTCTCCAAACATTATTTTTACAGTATTATTAATGGAAGTAACAACATTAACAAGCCAAGATAGCCTGAATTGATGAGAGCAAATGGCCTAGTATGTGCAGCTGGATTTTTGTAAAACAAAAAAACCTCCTCCAACTTCGCACACATCGAACTGCAGAAGTGCGTTAAGCACATTCACAGATTGAGATGTTTCTGACAGTTCGCTCCTTCACCGTCAGCCAGGCGATAACCAGGGAGAAGTGCCCCTTTATATCCACGTTTTAATACTTCATCTGATGTAAGGCTGTGTATGGTGAAATATTAATGTGGGTGGAAAAATGAAACGGTAAAAAGAAGTGATAGAATGATGGCGGGTAGGAGGAGTTTGCTGCTTAAATGGAGGGGAAGCGTTTGCAGGTGGAAAGAGGCTTTAACAAAACAAATGAAGCATGGATCTTTGGGAGCAAAGTTAATTCAAATTATAAAAGTTGGCTGAGCAGGTCGGATCTGAGCAGGTCATCTGTCTAATCGCCGTTTTAAATAAGTGAAAACTCCGCTGACCCGGTTCACAGTTTGTTTGCCTGCAGTCAACGATCCAGAGTAAATACAGGTCACAAATGTGATCAAAGTACTTTTTATCGCAGGCAGTGATGTTTCAAACCTTAAAACCCTGGTTATTAATGTCCACATGCAGTTACATAAACAAGCTAAACTAAATCTTCAGTTTGGTCGAAGGTTTTGAAATGAACTGTTTTTTAATGCCAAAAAATAACTATTTGGATGTCATTTTTTCATATTAAATAGATAACGGTTTTATATTAGATAATGAATGAACTGGTGCGGGTTGGTCTCGCCTGATTCGGGGGCTGGGTGGGGTGGACTCGTGGTGCGGGGGAGGGTTGGCGGCCCCGTGGTCCCAATCCATGGTGTATGTGGGTGGATGTATGACTGGAGGGGGGGCGTGAGTGCAGGGGGGATGTGTGTATGGTTGTCTGTGGGAGTGTATGGAGGAGAGGGGCGGGTGAAGGTGCATGGGAGATGCATGTCGAGTGTGGGAGGAGGGGTGCATTGGTGGGGGTTTGTGTGTATCGGGTTGGAGGGGTTTGGGTGTTGAGCGGGGCAGCTGAGTGAATGAGGGTAAGGTGTTTCTGAGAGAAGCTGGACCGGTGGGGGTTCTGGCGGGGTTGGAGGATTATGTATGTCATCACCTGTATGTTTATCCACTCCATTATGTCTATTATTGCCTTCTAAAACACATTTTTGTAGCGAAAGACTAGAGAAAAAGCTCTGTCTAATTTTTTTCAAAATTACACCTAGTGCGACTTCGGGCTAAGCCCAGGTTGTCCTTAAAGGCTGAAGACGCCCCTGCACGCAGGGTCTTGGGGAGAGCGTGTGTCAATCGGGCATGGTGAGGGGGGCACCAAAGTGCCTTTGTTTGCAGCATCTATGAACTGACCTGCTCCTGCAGTTTTAACCACACTTAGACACCTAAACACATAAAATAACGACAGCTCACAACCGCTTCTGAGAGGCGGGCCATATAGCGTGTGGAAGGAGGGGCCGGTTGGGTGGTCATACCGCCTACGCGACCCCACTCCCGACATGACTTGGCACTGCCTCTCAGTTTTGGCTTTCTAAACAACACACATCTTACAGTCATGAGCGGAGGAGGAGAGGGAAACAGGGTCCTTTTCTACCCCGGTCCCCGAGCTCGCTACTGGGGGGAGGGGGGATGGCTGCCTCACAGGCTAGTGGTTATGGCCGACTGCATTTGCCGGGGATGTGCTGGCTCCGGGGATGCCTGGCCTGCTGCGTCCAGGGGTGGGGAGGAACGTGCCGGGGCCTTGGACCTCGCGGCTCCTTCCCCGGCCTGGGCTACCAACCAGGAGGCACGGAGGCAATGGTAAGAGTGAGGTGGATGTGTGAGAACAAATGAATGAGAGTGTGAAAGAGGAAATGTGGGAGGGAGGGATTTGGGCTGGAAGAGGGAGGAGATGAGGGTGGGTGGTTGGAGGGGGGATGGGGGAAGGAGGCGTATGCTTGTCAGTGTCCGGCTGGGGCCGCCTTTTGCTGCCCTCTGGGGGATCACATGTCCGTTCTTTTTTTTTTTGGGGGGGGGGGGGGCAGCTCAGATCTGGGCCTCTGGGTGGCTGTTTGAGGCCTTGGTCATGAGCTTTGTGGGCTTCCTCCTCCTTGCAGAGACGAGGCTGCATCTGCATGACTGTATCACCATGGAGACCCTTTATTATGCATGTTGACACTGTGACGCTACTTCCCGTTGCGCTGACTAGGTTGTACCTCTTCTCTGCGTAGTTCTGCGTGTGTTTGTATGATCTGAGGATACTCAAGCCACCTGCAGGTCCTCCTGTGGGTGATTGCTTGTTTGTTTTCCAACAGAGAGACCTTGGAATGTTGTTTAGGTATTGCTGTACAGATGCACCAGTGAACTGTGCAAGTGGATTCATGTTTTCTTTCCTCTCTCTCTCTCTCTCTTCCCCTTACTCACTTCTTTCTCTCTGTTCCACTTTCTATCATTACCTCTGTTAACTTTCATTTCTCCCATGTCAAGCCCAGCAGTATGGTATGGAATGCTGTTATAGACAAATGTTTAATCAAAGAAATAAAATGAATAAACAGGATATCAGGGGGAGCCTTGTGTTCATGAAGCTCCCCTCAGCAAAAGCAAAACTGTTCAACACAATAAAGCTATTGGACTGCCATTCTGCTTGCTATGATGCTGGACAGGACAAGTAGAGAAAAAAAAGAAAAAAAGAGATAACAGTTTGTTGAGGTGTTTTTTTCAAACAGTCATGCTGTCTTGCCAATTGTGCGTGTGTGCTGGCTTTTGTTTATGTGATTTGCTTTGTGTATTTGTTTCTTCTGTTGGCTGTTTTTTGGTCTGTGTTCTGTTTTATGTCCTATTTTGTATTGTGCATTTTAATGTGTGTGTTATATGGTTAGGTTACTTTATTAATAGAGCGTTATCTATTTAATATAAAACAATGACATCCAAATGAACAAAGCCCACTTGGTTATAGGCCTAACGTTACAAATCGTGGCTGCAAACTTTAGCTGATAACTACAAACAGTCGCGTTGCTGATGGACCGATGACACGAAGACATGAGCTGCTCCTGGGACAAGCTTGTCGCTATTATAATGTTGGATTCGGATACAATAAAGACAGCAAAAGAGTTATACAATGACACGTTGTCAAATAATCAACCTACTTACATAACCTAACACTGGGTAATCATGTTTTCTCTAAGGATTTATTGGCGTTCATTTAGCTACTTTTTTCTTAGCTTACTAATGGTACGTTAGCTCTATGCTGTAAACTCCATCCTAGCTTGTGTAATAATGCTCTGGCTTATGTTTTCAATTATTTTTATTATCATCCCACCTGATTGTTTTCTGTTTTCATCTCTCCATTTTTTGTCTTAAATATTGTACTATGCAATATGTACCTGTCAATAAAGTTTATTTAAAAAAATCCTCTCGTTTTACACATGAATCAAATGTAAGCTTATTAAGATTTATTGACGTTCATTTAGCTACTTGTTTAGCTTACTAATGGTAGCTCTATGCTGCCTGTCATATACTCTGACTACTAGACAATTGTTTTGAAACTTTTGAGAAGACAATAGTCAGCGGACATTGCCAACTGGCTAGCGGATGTTGCTATGTTTAACCCAGATAGTAACCCAGATGTTGTTGACAAGCATGGGGAAGCTCACGCAAGCCGGATACGCCCATCACAACGGGAATGCCCATTTGTGTCCGCAGCTGGTGCGTATTGAGTGGACGTGGCAGAGCTCAGAGCATCTTGGAATGTACACAAACAGCTAAGCTCACGTTAGCATTGTATTTAGCTTAATGGCTGCTTATAAACTGCCTATTCACAAAGCTGGTAGCCCGATCTGACTATTGATGATTCGCCACGCATTGTTCTTCCAATCAAGATCACGAGATGCCTTTCAGGTGGTTTTACTTTAGTTTTGCATGTAGTTTCTCTTCTTCCTCTGTATGTAGCGCTTGTGGCTACTATCTCTATTAGCTGTCATCTCAATGATTGCACTCTGAAAGGTCAGCAGACACTAATTTTAACTTTGAGCGGACCGGAAAAGCAGCAGAACCGAGCGGTGCGCAACGCTGAGGGTCGCGGTGCCACTTAAGTGGGCGCTACCGCTCTCTCCATAGGAAAACAATGAGACGGCCAGCGCAGAGAGATTTTTACCGCTGATCATGGGAATGCAAATGCAGGCAGTGACTGTTGCCAGACCTCAAATTAGCTCAACTAGTTCATGTTTAAGTTTTTTATTTGAAAACATGTTTGGTTCAAGTTGAATGTTCACCAAAAAATAAGCACATTCTTTTAAACCTGTCCATGTAAAACACAAACATGTAACTTTGAAACATACCCCATTGTAATGTTAACAAGCAAACAAGGCAGTGTGGCACTGACATAAACCTAGCCATTGTAAACATCGCAAATTTACCATTAGTAGTCACTGCAAGATTTTATCAGTAACTGGCTGACAAGCTTACCTCGATGTGCTTTTTCAGGTTAGAGGGTGAGTTCTTGAAAGCCATTAGCTCATGGTATCTGGGTGAGCAGAGCTTGCAGGGCATTCAAAAGGAGTTATTTTTGCTTCCAACCATCTCAAAAAATGATCCCAGGAACAGCCAGGGATGTGCAAAAGTTAGCTGATCTTCCTGGGAACCAACCTCCTCCTCGCTTGTGCTTGGTTGAAGCATATTTTTCGAGTTGTCTTGAGTCTGGGATACGGACATCTTACCGGACGTCTGTTCTTGCTAAACTGTGGCTGCTAAGTGTCTCTGCAGGTGCAACTTATGGGATACTAACCAATGGACTGTCAGAATTGTTTATGTTCATACTTTCCATCCAACCACAATTAAAGTCACTCTCTCTGGATGGCGCGCCTTTTTTTTTTTCTTTTCTTGTTTTTTATGTGTAGTGTGTGCAGGTGCATTTTTTTTAAGATGACAAGGGGGAATCAAAACAAGCTGCAGTAACGAGGCTATTTTTAAAATGTAAGGAGTAGAAAGTACAGATAATTGCTTTAAAAAAATAAGGAGTAGAAGAAGAAAGTTGTCAGAAAATTAATTACTCCAGTAATACCCCAAATTCTTACTTGAGTAAGTTGACGAAGTATTTGTACTTCATTATTTGACACCTCTGTGTGCGGCCTGCAGAGAAAACCCCAATAACTAACGGAGAGCCAACTCTGAATTCACAGGGATATAGTACTCATTTGTTTGTTTGTTCATTCATTCAAATTTAAGTTTTGGTGAAATGAAGTTTTGCTGCAGATAATGCCTTATAGAGAGGCTGCCCCGTCTTTCGCATTATATGGATGTACGCCGCAGGGTGATCTACAGCAGTGATTCCCAAGCCTGGTCCTCAAGGCACGCTATCCTGAATACTTTCCATGTTGCCCTGTTGAAACACAGCTAACTCACATTAATGGGTCAGACTGGTGCAGAGCTCATCAGAGATCCGTTGAATTTGAATCAGCTGTGTCCTAACAGGGTAAAATGGAAAGTCTTCAGGAAAGTGAAGTGAGGACCAGGGTTGGGAATAACTGATCTACACCGAAGAAGTCAAAGTGACACGAAATTTTACTAAAGAGTAAATGCACACATAAACCCTAAAAATAAGGTTCAGGTTGAAAAAAAAAAAAGAATTACCATGTAACCCAGATTACATGGTAGCCCTGGGTTTCTGTTCCAAAAAGGCTGATCTAGCTAAGTTTATCTAGAAATATATGCTGTGAACAGAACCTGGTGAGGAGCAGGTTTTGTTTCAAGCTGTGTTAACTTATCTGGCTTTGTTTCGGAGAGCGGCGCATTTTCCGTTTGAAAAAGGTCCCGTAGATGTAGATGCAGAGATTATATCTGCCATTCACCTTGAGATTATTATAAGACCACATCCAAGTGGCAACCTCCAGTCGCCAACATTGAGACCAATGCAGAAATCTAGAAAACTGCTTAAAAATTGTAGTTTCTTGATCCGTTAGGGGCTGTCTGCAAAACAGAGCAAATCCCCACAGACCCCCATGTTAGAAAGACCAACTTCACAGCAGAAATAAACATGTTTAAAACCTGGTTAAAAGATCATTTTAGGTTTGAAGGGTCAAGTTTATCTTCATGTCAGCTGTGATGGGAGAGAATTTTTTTTATAACTCGTCCGTTTTTTTAAGGGGGCTTTGACATGTTAACCCGAGCAATACGAATTAGTTTTTAAATTCATTTGCTTCCCACTTTGTTTAGTTATTCAGATTTCTACTAAACTTTTTTTTTCCTAAAAAGTGCTTATTTGGAATAAACAATGTGCATAAATGTTTCCAGACATTACAACAGAATATCCAGCAGAGATGGAGAGAGACACTGCTCCTCGTGTGATGGTGTGGGTTTAACGTCCGCTCTTGCCTTCCTCTGACCTTCCTGGTTGTCGGCTGGTTGTGTTATAAGGTATGGATAGACACTCAGAGTCATGTCTTTCCCACTCCCCATCCCTGAAAAGTCTTTAGAGAATCACTGTTTGATCTGTGATGTCACCTCTGCACATTATATATACATACTAAAACAAATTCAATATGACTCAATGTTGCAAAACAAGTGTAGTTTTTTCAAAAGTCAGTCTCTCCAGTACAGGTGAAGAAGGTGAAACACTGACATCACTGCAGTGAGATCGACTCACTGCATTAAAACATTGATCCATTTTAAAGCAGCTCCATCTGCTGGCTGTCTGTGTGTGATGCATTTAAGGGGAAATGTTTACGAGGCTTCATTACTTCATTCTGTCATGCAGCTCCTTGTCTCACCTTTTACTCTGTGTTTGATTCAGGTCATGATCTCAGCCTGTGTTACTGTTTTCATTTCTTCAATCAGTGTTAAAGTGTCAGACTCATGTTTTTTAACAGAAAGCAGGAAAAATGGTTCCTATGCAACTGGGACAGTAACTGCATTGCAGTATTTAAAGAGTTGTATAAAAAAAATTTGTGCCCTTGTATGCAGAAAGCCAGCAGGTTCCCAAGCTCCCCTTTGTAAAGCAAATCTGTCCAACACAATAAAGCAACCAGAGCACCATTGTGCTTGCAACGATGCTGGACAGGACAAGTAAAAAAAGAAAAAGAAAGCTTAGCAGAGTGTGTCAGTTCAATGGTTGTGGGATTTTTTCACTGATTAACTGATCACCAATGGTGCATTCAGACCGAATGCATTGTCGGCGGCAAAAAGCGCTTGAGCTGGTTCACATGAAATCAAATGCCGACATTCAGAGACTAAAATACTGTGGATGTGCGCGACGCACGTCAGAATTCTAAAATTTAGTGGACCCGGTTGTTTTCCTTTGTCTGGACGATGGCATTGAAACTGAGCAGCTGCTTAGCTTTTTTGCCACAGAAGGCCGGAGAACGACGTTGTCGGGATCTATGCCAAGTGTGGGTTTAACAGACTGTTTAGAGGTGTTCTGAGTTTAGTTAGTTTCATCATTTACTCGAAGGGCGCCAACAGTGAGCGCCAAGTTTAACGACCTGTAGTCCCACTTCAGGGCGGCGATTATGAAGCTCATTGGCCCTCATTTATCCAAAAAGCATAGAAATGATTGCACATCGTAAAAAGGATCGTACGATTGGACCCACGTGTGATTTTTTAAAACGTTCGTATCGGACCAATCTCGTCATATGAACAAAAAAGTCTTGATAAATCCATCGTCATTTAAATGTCACGCCCACTTAACCCGTGTTCACACCAAACGCCTCCATTTGCGTAAGTTGTCAGATTTCAACGCGCACACGCTGAATGTTTACTCGCTTGATTTGGCCGTTTTTTTTTGCGTAGATAGAGCCAGATAATACATGTAAATGAAGCGTATCATATGCGCAAATAGACGCTTTATTCGCACGTAAAAGTTTAACTTTCTAGAGTGGGGATGGTGGTTTGTCACTCGTCAGTCACCTCAGTCAGGTGAACATGGCAGTACTCGGTTATTTTGAGTACTTTGAGAGAGCTATTCGCGTCTGTACATTGACTTAACATGTAATTCATTCACACGAATGAATTTGTTTGCGTCTGGTGTGAACACAGAATTAAACATGCATGATTATGAGGCTTCGCCCAGCAAGGTTGAACCATGGAGAGGAGAGATTCTGCCAAAAAATAAAGTTTTAGTGGGATCAAGACAGACGCATCCGGGCGCATCTGCTCCTCTGACTGCACATCAAAACTCTCCATCAGCTGTCAGAGCGATGCCGTGCAGCACTGCACAGGACAGGATTGTGTTTTAGACTTTCTACGAGTCTAAAGCAGCGTTTCATCCTGCTGGTCCGACACACCTGCCTTCCTGCAACCCTAAGCAGCGCTCCACCTGGGCACCTGCGTGTGTGTGCGTGCCTGATGCCTACCCACACTCCTGCTCTGTGGCAAGTTTTCCAGCGGGGTAAGGGGTGCGTGAAGAGTGAAAAGCACTTGTCTCCTAGAACTATAATGTTATGAGATAAATGGAGGAATTAAATTCAGTTACAGCTATTTTAGTTATTTTGGGAATACTTTCTACATTCTGTTTTTTTCCTTTTTCTTTGCAAATGGGTTCATTCTTAGTGCTGATATGTGAATGCTTATTATAATGTCCCAGCTCAGCTAGAGTCTGGGACACACAAAAGTGAAACCCACAACACGGTGACAGGTGATACAGCAAGTTTTGTTGGCAGACGTAATGCACATACGGCAAATACGGATCAGAAAGTCCAGGACGCTGGGGTTGCAGTGCCACTGAAAGAAAACATTACTAAAAGAAAAACAACAATAAAACTAATAACGCTAAAAATATCATAAACAACCCCTCTGCCCGTTCACAAAAGGAAGCGAGTCATTCTCTAAAGGAGTGACAGGGGGTCCACTATCATGGCAGAGGGGAAAATGGCAAAGAAAAAAACCCCACAACGAATCAGCAGCACTACGAACTATCCTAACCGGTCTCAGAGCGGTTTTCTGACGAACCCTTTCTCCAGCTAAGCCTACTGCAATCCCAGCCCAAAACCACCCGATTACTGAACAATATAACTGAACAAATGCCCACACCAAGAGGGCGATACTCGGAAGCGAGTGGGTGAAGCACTACTGGAACAGTTCAACGAAATAACAAAGAACGATCACAAAGCATCTGATCAGCGGTATTTATCAAAGTCCACCAAGGTGCTCAGGAGTCACAGTCCAGAAAGCGGAGGGCAAACTATTCGCCGTCGAACAATTTGCCCTCGCAACAGAAGACAGGCAGCCACTTTTATCTCTGGGACTCCCAGCAGCGGTGATGGTGATTGGCTACGTCAGCCACTCCTGAAAGATCCGTAATCAGGGTATGTCCACTAATGTCAATTAGCGTCCAATCCCAGGCAGGGGGCAGTGGCAGGTGATCTGCATGAAAGACCAGACGATTAATCAAGGCAACAACAGCCGTAACACTTATGAAATGACAGTTTGCAGTTTGGCCTAATAAATATTTTCATGTTCTGCTCTGCTGCAAACCCTCACTGACTCAAGCTTTTGCATACACAAACTCAGAGCTGTCATAAGATTTGATCGTATCCTACGCTCGCATCCAATTATTGATAAATGCTGAGTCTTGAGTGGAAGTAGTTCGAACACACAGATTTTCATCGTAGGATCGTTTGATAAATGAGGAAATTAGTCCTAGTGGGACAGGAAGTCGTCAACCTGCCGTTGAAAAACCCGGGACCAGACACAGATCACAGTTTAACCTCCACTGTCTCCGCGGAGTGAAGAGATTCCCCAAGGTCTCTTGGGTATTTCCCGTTCTGTCAGAAAATGTCTCTGCGTCACGGCACTGAGACATACTGCGTATCTCTGATTGGTTTATGACCTGTCAAAGCGGCAAAAGTTTAGATTTTCCAACTCTGGCGCTGCTGCACCAAGCACGTCAGGGGCAGCAATGCCAACTGCAAGAAGGTTTGGACATTCCTTGTCGCGGTGGTTACATAGACTTTGCATATAGACCTGATGCCCCTGCCACGTTTGTTCTGAATGCACCAAATCACTTCATCCTCACAAAGAAACGTGACTTTAAGACAATATGATGTGTTGATAATGGCAAGGATGTTGAATATTTTTACAGGCTAGAAGAGAACAAGTTTCTGTCTACTACATGAACCTCATCATCTCCAACCTAATCCAGCTCTGCACTATTGTTTGGGTGACAAACAAACATGAATATGTGGTCCCCCCTCCATCTGTGGCTGTCTATGTCATTACTGTGATGACCAGTCTTGGTTTCAGGATGTGCATGGCACTGGAAAGGTAACGCTCCATCTTTCAGCAGAGAAACACGCGTCTGTCCAGTCAGATTAACCAGATTTCTCTTATCTTGCAGGTATTTTGTTCTCGCTTCTGTCCGGAGTTATCACTCCATCAGACAAGTTAAAGGCTCTGTGTTGGTGTGTGTCGCAGTCTGGGTTTTTGTTTTATGTCAGAGTTCTTCCTCCTTTGTGTTTTGGATGAGCAAGTATATGTATGTATTTTGGCCCTCCTTCCTGCCCTCGTCTTCATCATCATGATCAATAATTCAATCTGGGCGGGACTCTAAAATCTGTGTGTCAGACTCCACCTGCAGCCTCCACAGTGTCTGCTGAGGAAAAACGAAGAATTGTAGGAATTCTGGTCCTGATGCTGCTTAGTTTACATTCTGACGATTCTCCCAGCTGCTGTCACAGCAATAATAGGCTTTCCATATCCTTATCCTTGTCGTCATCATTATTATTATTACTATTATAATTATAACCATGATCATACTATAGTGATGATTGTTTACACCTTGATTCTGCTCAGTCCTTTTCTGGACTTGATTCTGTTTGTATTTCTGTACAAAGGGCCGATCGACAAACTGCTGATGCGTCTGTGCTGCTGCCCAGGATGGAAAACGCTGCATCTAGTGATGGCAGCAGATCATCAGTGTGAAGAGTGGAAAACAGTTAACAGCTAAGATAAAGAGGGCTGAAGAAACTAATGAAAAAAAAAAAAAAAATCTGTTCAGTTTCAAGTTGTTCGTCCTAAGAGGGAATATAATCACATGATGTGAAACAAAATAATATCCTTTTGTTTTAGTTTGACAAGTATTTTAGAGTTAAATGTGAGGTCATCTGTGTCAGCAATCAGCCAAAATAACTTTATTGAAGTTTGTGGGGTAAACCTGTCTGAGCCATCTCTACCTCTCAGTTTGGGTATCAAATTCTAAAAGTGAGAATATGTTTCGTCATTTCCTTCAGAAAATTATATTTTTAACCATCAACATTTCTCCATAAATGCCAACAAACCTGCACCTGTAACAGAATATAATTATTTAAGGTAATCCCAGAAACATTTGACTCATGGGATGCTCTTTAGTTGAGAATATACAGATTGACCTCACGTCAGCGTACACAACCACCTGCTTTGCTTAGGTACTGCACTCCTTCACTTAGTGACCTTCTATTCAGCATGTTTTCTATTAATTCTGTGATTTTGCTGAAAATGAAATAAAGAAAAACCTCAAGAACCTAAAGGCCTGGTTTAATGGTGTGGTGGGTTAAAAACAAAGACTCATTCAGCCAATAGATTCCAGCAGGTGTCAATTTCTGAAGAAAAGGCTTTTATTTTGAAGGAAGAAAAACCTGAACCCTTGCTCTCTTTCAGTATGTTTTGTCCTCTAAGGCAGAGCTGGGAACCTGGTCTGGAGGGCTGCAGTTCTGCAGGTTTTAGGTATTTCTAAGCCTGTTGGATCCACCAACATCGAGTTCTGCACAATGACTCATTCCTTTGAATCAGGTGTGTTGGAGCAGGGAAACATCTAAACTTCCACAGAAAGCTGTTATTGCATTGAAGGCTGTTTTTCATGCAGACAGCAGGTCACGACATGAACACCAAACCACTCAACACACCAACAAGAGACAAATACAAACATTTTTAAATTACCCCTGGCATGAAATTTGTGTTTTTGAGGTTTTCCAGTCATATATTTTAGTTTTCCCAGCCTGCCTTTGTCTCCTAAGGGGTTAAATTATAGATTTATGTTTCCTTTTTTCCCTGGGTGTGTCCGCCTACATGGCGAAGTTAGCAGCATTAACAAATGAGCTGATTGACAGTTCGGCCTATTTTACTCCTCGTGCAGCTTGTGACGCCATGACTTCCAGCCAATTACCCCCCTCCCCGAACTACACTGTCCAAGTCCCTCCATCCGAGACCTACGGCAACAAACTGACATCATGGCGTCCAGTTGGCATCAGAACTGCTCTGTGGCGTACGAACGACATCATCAATCTTTTTGTCCTCCCCACTGAAAAGCTTGTAGATGATGATTTCATTTCTGCAGGAATGTGCCGGCTTGATCTGACGAGCTCCGTCTCCTCCTCAGGAGGTTTTAACGGCTTCCAGCCACCACGAACCCCAATAGCAAATTTCCTTTGGTTCGAATGTGGCCCAGATTAACAACAAAGATGTGGCCCATTTATGGAAGTGAATGACAGCCCATATCTGGCCCAAGTATATGAAAGCTGTGTTGAACCATAACAGAGCCAGACTTCTACCACAGCTGTACCAGCTGCAAAGGAGTTCATATGGCTTTATAGCTGGGCCTCATTGGGCTTGCCTGCTGAGTTCTGGTAAAGCTTAATGGCTCTCAAGTGGCCCACATGAGCTGACAGACCAAAATCCAGATTTTACCCAGAAGCTAAACAAATCTATGCCAAACCTTTTACCTGGCCCACTTTCGGAAGTGAATGATGGGCCACATCTGGCCCTAGGGTGTAGTAACCTAACTGAACCATAACAATACCAGATTTCTACCAGAAGTAAACCAAATATAAATTACTATGTGGTTTATAGCTGGGCCAGGTATGGAATAGGTGTGGCTCAGTTCTTTTTAATCACCGAGGCCCTAATGTGGCCCATGTATGTTGACAGAGGTGAAATCTGGCACCAAATAATAAAGATTTTAGTGAAATATAAGTACTGGTTAAGTTACCCTCAATCATAAATCACTTAAACTACTACATAATCTGTATGAAAAAGAAACACACACATTTTCCTTCAAAGTTGTATTTCAAAATAAAATGCAGTTTATTGTGTAAAGATATAACAGTCCAAATATAAGCTGTCAATCAAATGCAATTTTGCATACAGTTCTTTGTTTTGAAAATATAAAACAGTATGCAAATATGCAACCATTCAAATGCTGTTCAATGTGTGTATGCAGGATACTTAATTGTAAAATTATCTGAATAGTACAAAAATATAATGGTACAAAAATATGCAACCGTTCAAATGTATTCCCTGCATGTGTTCAAAATACTGTGTAAAAATATACAAACAGTACAAAAAAAAGATGTGAACAGTACACAAATATATGAACAGTATGTAACTGTAAGACTGAAGATAGTTTCAGTTTGGCTTAACTGTCAGCTTCAGCCCTTTTCTTTTCATCAGCGTATTTTTTTGGCGTTGTTTTCTTCCACCACCCTGTCACCAACCAGATGAAGCCATTTAACCATCATGACTCCAGCGTCTTTATCCGACACTCAGGCAGTCACTGGGTTTTCGTCTAACAGCATCTTTAGAACACAGAAAATTATAAAGAGTTGTGTTAGAGAAACTTTTGATATTGCGTAATTCACTGCAACTTTTCAACAAACGTTTTATTTCATAAATTGTATGTATGACTTTCAGTTGAAACAGTCTGCATCTGACTTGTCAGTTGCATAGAGGAGGAGAAGAGGCAAAGGAGAATAGATGGAAAAGAAAAGCATAAAAAGGAGGAGATAATAAAGTCACATACAGGATGAGTAAAAGAAGAAATGCATCATGGGAGCAGAATATAAAACTTTTAAATTAATATTTCTTACGTATCATGTCTGTCTTCACAACCAGCCACTGAAGAGAGATTTTGTCACTGACACGCCTTCAGTTCATCTGCCTTGCAGCTTGGGTTGAATTTTTTGACTTCATGACTCTCTAGACGGCGTCCTTCAAGTTGAACCGTCTGATCAATCCCAAGCAGGAAATCTAAACATTTATGTATAAATTGATAAGCACCGTAAGTATTGATAAAATGACCAAGTCATTGATGGAGACAGACAGCCAAGATGGATGATGACAGATAAAACGATTCACTTTTCTCTTAAAGAAAAATGCAGTAAAAAATTTTTAGAAAAAACAATAACAGTTTGCAAATTTTGTATTCAACAAGAGTATTTAAACTGCAAGATGGTTGTTGCCAGTGCTCTTTATTGCAGTATCGGTCATTAAACTGTCATTGAAACCACAATTTTTGAGAGTGAATGATGTTCCATGCAGTAACTGTTGCACATTCTCATTTAATGTTTAAACTGTATCATTAAAGTTTATGTCTTCATGTTCTTTATAACGGCAGAAAATCCTTCCCTGAGATGAGGCAGTGACTGTTAGGTCTCTGAAGTTGAAAAGAACCAGTAAGTATTACTTAATAAGGGACGAGGAGGGGTAAAACTCGTTTGCTAATCACCGCACAGTTTTGGAATCATGTGACCTCTGACGTCAGAGTAGGTGAAGTCCTGTGAAGTCCACTTACTGACCAATGCAAAACAATAACAGATAAACGGCGAGACAACAGCCGATTAGCAGCTAGACATCATCTTTCTGAACATCCGTGTGAGGGACCATGCAGTAAGGCAGCGGGACACAAGAGATTTAGTCAAACTGGGCTTCCTTTATTTGCCCCAAAAATGGTTAACAAATGAATTCAACTAAACACAAATGGTAAAAGAGGCCAACTAAATAGAACTAGACTCCAAAATCAGAACTGAAAAGAACTCAAACAAACAAATGAGCATAACAAACAAACTGACCTCCCAAACAATCAGACAGAGGAACTTAAGTATCAGTTAAGCCAAACTAAAAATTAACACAAAAGGGGGAAATAACATGGCTGCTACAGTTTTAACTAACCAAACTCAATATAAATCCCCAGACCCCCCATGACACAGCATGCTGTGGTGCAGTCCAATCAGGCTGGCAGCCTACTGAGTCCACGCCTTTTCTTTGCACCAGGAAAAATCTACAGATAACTCAAAGAAAGGAAACAAATGTTAGTACAAACATAATTTAAACTGAATACCCCACTTGAATCTGAAAATATGAAAACTTAATATAATGTATGAGATGTAGGCTATGCGTGTGTTTTCGTAGACTCGTGACTGCAAAAGAAAACAAACTATTAATGGTGAGGTGTAAATATTACCATGTGGGGCTTCATATCACACACTCCCCCTCTTCGGACTCTATTTAATGGCCAGCGAGAGAGATAGTCCGCTGTGACATTCTCCCTGCCTGGTATGTGGTTGATGATGAACCGAAAAGGTTGCCGGCGCCAGGTACCACCGCGTGATGCGTCCGTTTGAGTCCTTCATCTTTTCCAGCCACTGGAAGGCGCCCAACTAATGATCCGTTTCCAGGGTGAACTCCTTCCAAGCAGATAATAACGAAAGGAGTCCAGAGCCCACTTGATTGCCAATGCTTCCTTCTCTATTGTAGGTAGCGAACTTCGCGGAAGCAACTTCCGGCTGATGTATGCCACTGGATGCCGCTCTCCTTGTGAACCCTTACCGAAGGGACAGCTCCCAAACCCCTATCTGAGGCATCAGTCTGTAATACAAATGGCTCAGCAAAGTCAGGACTGTACAAGACAGGTTGCTTACTCAGAGAGTGTTGGATGTCATGAAAAGCAGCCTCCGTATCCTCTGTCCACTGGATGTGATTAGGAGAGCGAGACCCAGTGAGGTCAGTGAGCAAAGCTGCCCTAGCAGAGAACTGTGGGATGAAGCGATGGTAAAAGCCGGCCATGCCCAGGAAAGATCTGATTTGCTTCCTTGTTTGGGGCAGAGGACATGACTCCATGGCCTGAATCTTGCTGACTTGTGGCCTTATGACCCCATTCCCAATAACATGACCCAGGTATTCTGTCTCTGCAGCAGCAAAGATGCATTTGGATGGATCCACAATCAGCCCAGCAGAATGAAGACGATCCAAAACAGCGGTCAAGTGTTCAAGATGTTCCTCCCAGGTTGTGCTGTAAATGACAATATCATCCAAATGGGCAGCAGCAAACTCAGAGCAGTTACAGTACCTGGTCCATTAGTCGCTGGAAAGTTGCTGGAGCCCCATGCAGTCCAAAAGGTAAGACAGTAAAGTGGAAGAGCCCCCATGGTGTCCTAAATGCTTTAAACTCCCTGGACCTCTCAGTGAGTGGGACCTGCCAATACCCCTTGCACAGATCTATTGTGGTCAAATACTTCGCCTTTCCCAGACGTTCAAGCATATCATCTATTCGGGGTGTTGGATATGAGTCAAACATTGAGACTGCATTCAGGTACCTGAAATCAATGCAGAACCTTATGCTTCCATCCTTCTTAGGAACCAAGACCACTGGACTACACCACTCACTTTTGGAGGCCTCAATAATCCCCAGGGACGGCATCAGGTCAATCTCAGCTTTCAGTGAAGACAGCAGACGTTCCGGGATCCTATAACTTAATCGCTTTGCAGAAACACCCTCCCGAACAAGAATGTCATATTCAACAAAGTTTGTTCTTCCTGGGTTTTCTTGGAAGACCACTGATTTACAGAGCTCCCTCACCTGCTGCTGCTTGTCCTCTGGGAGATGGCTCAGATCACAGTCTGGGAAGCTGGTATGTGGTAGGTATTGTTCATCCACCTCTTCCTCCTCCGACGCCCCCGTATCAGCATCACATCTGATCTACTTTCCGGTTGCTGCACCCACTCTTTCAGGAGGGTTATGTGCGGGACCTTACTAGAGCGTGACTGTCCAGGGGTAGATACCTAGTAGGTGGTGGGTCCAAGCTTCTTCATGACTTCAAACGGTCCTGCCATTTGGCCAACAGCTTGTTGGCATCACTGGGAAGAAGCACGAAGCACTTTTGTCCTGGCATGAAGGATCTGCGCAGGCAGTTGTCGTACCAAGTCTTCTGCCGCTGTTGAGCCTCCGACATGTGTGACTAGGCCAGCTCGCTCATCCTCTCAGTTTTTCCCTCATCTGGATAACATGGGAAACAACATTATCCAGTTCGGCCCCACTTTATCTCCTTCCCAAATTTCCTTCAGAAGGGAGAGAGGCCCACGAACTTCATGTCCATACAAAAGTTCAAAAGGAGAGAAGCCTGTAAGGGCTTGGGGTACTTCCTGTAAGCAAAGAGGAGATATGGCAGCCACAGATCCCAGTCCGTACCCTTGTCACTGACGAACTTCTTGAGCATCTGCTTCAGAGTCTGGTTAAAGCGCTCCGTCAGTCCCATCAGTTTGAGGTGGTATGGTGAGGTTCGCGAGCTCCGGATACCTAATAACTGATAAACTTGTTTCAGCAGAGTTGACATAAAGTTAGTTCCTTGGTCAGTTAATATTTCACGAGGGAATCCCACTCTTGCAAAAAACTGCACCAAACAAAATGTGACAGACTTTGCTTTTATGGATTTCAGAGGAAACACTTCTGGGTACCTTGTGGCATAATCTGTTACGACGAGCATGTAGCGATTTCCCGCTTTACTCTTTTCAACAGGCCCTACAATGTCCATTCCAAGGCGGTCAAAAGAGTACAATGACGGGGAGTGGCTGGAGTGAGCGCTCTAGAGGAATTTTGGCAGATGTAATCTGGCACTGAGGGCAACCTTTACAGAATTGGGCCACATCTTTGCGTAGGCCTGGCCAATGAAAATGGCGTTTAATGCGGAGCTGTAGTCAAATGAGCTCACCTAGATGGCCAGCCCAGAGATAGAATGCCCCATGGTGAGGATAGGTTTCTGCTGTTGCAGGAACCACAGAAGTTGCAATCTTGACCCCTGCTGACGGTAGAGGATCTCATTTTGCGAGAATGTGCTGCTCTCTGACAAAGTCTTGCCCACCTCTCAGGTCCTTCTCCTGTACCTTCTGGAAGAGAGATGTTAGATGGGTCAGATCTTTGGAGGTCAGCAATGTCTGATGGAATGTCAAACCCTAGAGCACGCTGCCTCGTTACGTTGCGTCTCGCGGGGAGCCGTTGGAATTTCTCCTGTCGCCTTTGTCTGCGGGTCTTCCGTGGCTTTGCAGCAGTTGTCTCCAGCTCCTCTTTAAAAAACGGCAGGGTGCTTAAGTCTCTGAGTGATCGCTGGTCTGTTTGCTCTGTGCCCTGGTGACAGCCACATTACATGCATGGATTTGATCGAGACTTCAACAAATCAAACAGCACTGGGAGATCACGTCCAAACACAGCAGGATAAGGCAGCCTGTCCACAACACCAACATTCAAAAGTAAGTCAGATCCTGAACTTTTACATACATATCAGCTGTTGGATATCTTTTCTCCTCTCCATGATCACAGCAGATAGAAACAGTATCACTGGTACGAATGATATTGGGTGGAACAAAATCCGTATGCACAAGAGACCAAGAACTCCCAGAATCAAGGAGGGCCTTGAGTTCAACTCCATTTACTTCAATCTGAGTCATCTTAATAGAAGTGTCACATTTCAGCTCAAGTTCAACATAAAGACGAGGAACAACGCACATCTGTACCATGTTTGCAGAATTTTTGGGACACATTGGCTTTGCCATATGGCCTTCCATTCCACAAGGCCGCAAATTAACTTCCTACCAGCCGCTTTTGGAGGTCTGGCACAACGATGGGTTATTCACCGCATTGGAGTCTTACTAGCCTTCCGGTCTGCTGGCTCCTGATGGTGCAAAAGAGGCATCATTCCACAGTTCGGTGCCTTCCATGAGTTGCAGCTCCACGTTTGCCCCATCTCCTGAGCAGCCACAAAGACGTCAGCGAGCTTTGCAGCCTCCATTGCTGAAGGAGGGCTGTGTTCCAAAATCCAAACCTGAAGCTCAGGTGACAACATTCTCAAAAATTGCTCCAAATAATGATCTCACCTATGTCTTGCATGGTTTTGCCTTCTGGCTGGATCCACTTCCCATAGAGTTCTTTTAGCCTGGCATACAGCTCTCGTGGGCTTTCATCAGCCGGACTTCTAGAGATCTGAATCTTTGCCTGTAGGTCTCAGGGTTAACATTGTATTTGGAGAGAATGGCAGTTTTAACTTTATCATAATCCAAGGAGTCATCAATGTCCATATGCACATATGCACCTCTAGCTTTCCCAGTTAGCAAGGGTATTAAACGAAAACCCAGTCTGACTTCTGCCAACGGTATGCTGCAGCCATACGTTCAAATGTGATTAAAAAATGTTCAATATCATCCTCCTCAGTTAATTTTTCCATCCTGGGCTCTATTTGTGGCGGAGGCTGGAATGTGGGTGGAATGGCTGAATTGATTATAGCTGCAGTTGGCTTAGCTTGGACCTGATGAGCAGAGGTGGAGGGGAAAGTTGACTTGGTGGGTCAATATCAGCACCCTGAGTTTCTGATGGTGATGTTCGGGCCTGTATCTCTGACTGTAAAAGCTTAAACTGATGCTGAAGAGCTTTAAAACGCTGTTCTTGTCGTGCATTTAACTCACCCTGTTTTGCTTCACGGGCTTCCTGTTGCCCCATGTGAGTACTTAGTGTAGCCATCAGATCAGACATAGTTGGTTCCCTATCCTCCCCTTCCAAAGCTCCCCACCATTCCAGAGGCTCCATTTTCCTCCTCATCACCATTTTGTTGAGCAGATCCTTTTTTCTTATCACTTTTGCCACCACGATGCATTTTCCTTTTGATCCAAAGGCGAGGAAAGGGAGAAGGGGAAAAAAAAAAAAAAAAAATCCTGTGTCCTACACTGGATGATCTCACCACTGCCACCAATTGTGAGGGACCATGCAGTAAGCAAGAAAGGGATGGCCAAGAGAGATTTAGTCAATCTAAGCCCTCTTTATTTGCCCCAAAAATGGTTAACAAATGAATTCAACTAAACACAAATGGTAAAAGAGGCTAACTAAATAGAACTAGACTCCAAAATCAGAACTGAAAGAACTCAAACAAACAAATGGGCATAACAAACAAATTGACCTCCCAAACAATCAGACAGAGGAACTTAAGTATCAGTTAAGCCAAACTAAAAATTAACACAAAAGGGCACAATATTCTGCCTGCTACAGTTTTAACTAACCAAACTCAATATAAATCCCCAGACCCCCCATGACACAGCATGCTGTGGTGCAGTCCAATCAGGCTGGCAGCCTACTGAGTCCACGCCTTTGCTGCACCAGGAAAAATCTCCAGATAACTCAAAGAAAGGAAACAAATGTTAGTACAAACATAATTTAAACTGAATACCCCGCTTGAATCTGAAAATATGAAAACTTAATATAATGTATGAGATGTAGGCTATGCGTATATATTTGTAGACTCGTGACTGCAAAAGAAAATAAACTATTAATGGTGAGGTGTAAATATTACCATGTGGGGCTTGCCATCACA